>JAQPPZ010009497.1:0-229571 GCA_028583015.1 Wollemia nobilis
GTTTAGAATATTTTATAGAACTTGTAGCTGATTTCACACTTAATAATACCCTGTCTACCAAATAATATTTCCTCGGTATCCTTTTTAGGTCCACGTAGCTTTTCTGGTGATCTACAACCCCTTTTAGCTTTTGTTGAATTATTTTTAATTATTCTTCTATTTATTTTATCATTTTTGATTCTACCACTACTCAATCCTCCAAATTATCCCAAGTCAAGGGAATTCGATAGCTCCTTCCATATAGGGATTTAAAATGTGCCATACATAGTGATGCATGATAACTACTATTATATGTGAAATCCACTAGGTATAAGTAGTCTAGTCTTGTCTACCCATAAAGCATACTTAAGTTTGTTGTACCAATCCTTGGGATTTTTCTCCAAAATCTTATTGATTATCATAAATGAGCTTTTATTGGTAGATTCAACTAAACTATTCCCTTGAGGATAATAAAATCCTAAGCTTGAGTCTTCATAATATAATGGGTCTAATATTATTCTTTAGACCCTTTTTCCCATATAAAAATTAAAATTTTTTTTTGCCCCAATAATATTGGTATGTGTTAATATGGTTTCTTTAAACACATAAAACCTTGATATTTTTTTAACTATATGGTTATATCCATTAACTATAACTTAAATTAAATTATCTACATATTATATCTACCAAAAATTACAACATCACATGTCAAAGCCAACCGTTCCTACACCAAGAATTTCCTAGTTAAGCACTTCATGGGGTGAAAGACATCATAACCTTTGGTGAGGATATTCCTACCTATTGACTAGTTTTCATGAAATGGAGATTCAACAATTGGTGTTAGCACTTTAGCCTAATGTTTAAGTGCTTAGCGTGACCACTGAGGTTTTTTTTCTTCTGCTATCGTGAATAGTCATGGTGATCCATATCTCGATATTCATGTGTAAAGTGATATGATACCATGCTCTTGCAAGAGTCATTGATCGTGAGGGATATCTAATTCCACTAAACCTTTAAAACCCTAACCTGATGATACATTTTCCCAATCAAGATATGACACATGGAACCATCCATATCATTAGCAAACCCCATGAAAGGATACCATTACTCATTTAAAACCTTAGAAAATATTCTTAAATTTTTCTTTAATTTCGCATATCATTTTAAATAAATGTGGATCACCACCTAAGCTCTGTCATCGAACATGATATGAAACACATTATTGACTTGATAACCTATAACTTCTATAAGAATCAATGGCTTTGACATACACCCTATGCTTGCTTTGATATACTCCCAACAAATGATTATTAGAATTGGCTAACAAAATTCCTCATAGACACAAAATTATAAGGTTTACACATAATTTTTGGTAGTTTTCTATCCTCCTGCATTTTTCCATAGCATTCACTCTTAGACAGTAAGTGATGGTGTACCAAGATCTTATGTACCTTCTCTTAACACCTTACACAAAACGCTATCTAAAATCACTCACAAAATTACTATAAGGAGAGTTTGTATTTACGCAAAATTGCACATGAATCAATAGAGAGAAGGTTTTCTAACCAATAGCTATAAAAATATCATCTCTTTGATGCAAGGTATTATTATGGAGACTCGAGTATTTTTACCGAAGGTAAATATGCACTCGAGGTCTCCACTTCTGTATAGGAACTACCATTACAAATTGGTTTCCAACATCAAGATGAAATTTTTGGAGGTTCTAATAGTGTACTGTAAAATTTGGTCGATTAAATTAACATAATAATTTAATAATTTAAAAACTTCAGTAGCAATTTTCAATGGCGGCAATTGACCTTACATTGCAATATTCTAATGAATATATAGGTAAGGGAAAGGGAAAATAGTTGGCGAAGAGAATAGGAGAATGATAAGGGGATAGAGAGTTGGAGGGATAAGGGGAAAGAAGGAATAACGGAGGGATAAGGAGGAAATGGAGGGATAAGGAGGGAATATAGGAGGAGAAATAGGGAAGAATATAGGGGAGTTAGGAAAATTGCCAACAAACTTAGGGAGTTTTCACACTTAGACTTAGAAAAGAGATTTTTCTAAGCCTCTTATGGAGAACCCCTATTCACACTTGCAATATTATCCCCCTTAAAGTTGATAGGACCGAATACACAGTCTCTCAGCTTTACAAATTGAGCTTTAGTCATCACCTTGGTGAAGATGTCCGCGACGTTCTCCAAAGTGTGACAGTATTGAAGCTCAACAATTTCATGTTCCACCATATATCTGATGAAGTGGTACTTCATATCAAAAAATTTTGTTCTGCTATGGTGGACAGGATTATATGCCAACTGAATGGCACTGATGTTGTCACAGTAGATTCTGGTCGGACCATTTTGCTGTTCTCCAATCTCTTCTAGTACTTTCCTTAGCCACAAGGCTTGATTACTTGCATAAGTAACCGCTATATACTCAGCTTCTATTGAAGATAGTGCTACTACTGTCTGCTTTTTTGAACTCCAAGTTATTAGTCCTGATCCAAGACTAAAACAGTTTCCCGATGTTGACTTCCTATCATCAATATTGCTACCCCAATCACTATCACTGAAGCCTACAAGCTTGATAGTGTTACATTTATGGTACTAGATTCCAAAATCCAATGTACCTTTCACATATCTCAAAATTATTTTAGCTTCCTGCAAATGCAGCTCAGATGGGTTAGCCATAAATCTAGAAACAAGAGATACAAAGCATACTGAATATCTGGTCTGGTGTTGGCGAGAAACATCAAACTCCCAACCATGCTTCTGAAAATGGTCACGTCAACTTTTGGTGCTCCATCATCTTTACTTAATTGGATCCCATGTCTAACTAGAGTTGCAACTAGTTTGCAATGCTCCATAGCAAACTTCTTGATCATGTCCTGAGCATACTTATGTTGATAGATGAAGATCCCTGTATCTGACTGATGAACCTCCATTCCAAGGTAGTGTTGCATTAACCCAAGATCCTTCATCTCAAACTGCATCATCATGGAGTGTTTGAACTCCATATTCATTTTCTCATTACTACCCATAAAAATAAGATCATCCACATACAAACAAACTATGAGGAAGCCAACACATATACATGATCATCCTGGTGAACCCATAATATTTGAAGTATCCATCAATGCGTGAACCCATACAAATAAAAATAAGATCATCCACATACAAATAAGAACTTGGTCTTGAAGATCCATTTACAGCCAACACATTTATTTCCTTTAGGAAGCTTCACGAGCTCCCAAGTGTCATTTTTTATAGAGGTTATCTCCTCTTTCATGGCATCTTGCCAAATCTTCTGAGTACATGCCTTATCATAACTAGAAGGTTCAAGCTGTGCACTAGTTAACAAAGCATAGTTAATTTGATCTCCCCTAGGTTCCTGCTAGGATTCATCATCACCATACAAGTACATACTTTCTAATCTATGTAAAATAGATTCCATTTCACTAGCTTGACTCCTAGTATATCTTGAAATTTTTTTATCCAAAATCTAAGATGATGGATGATACTGTAGAGTTATCTTACCTTTGGATGGAACATCAATGTCCATTGGTGAGGAACTTACTGATCGCTGTGGAGAAGGACTTGGTGAAGAATTTAAATCAGAAGATGGACTTGGAGGATGTGTGGGAGGAGACTGCTTTCCTTTCTGTGGGAGCTGCGGTTGCACCTGCTGAGAAACTATATCAGTGGCTTCAACATCACTGAATATTTGGGGCTTACCCCACTCTCCCCCTTCATCAAAGATCACATACCTTGAAATCACTATATTTTGAGTTGTAGGATTGTAGAGTCTATAACCCTTTGTGTTTTCATAATATCCTACAAAAATGCATGCCTGACTCTTTGGATCAAGCTTCTTTCTCAGCTCATCAGGAATGTGAGCATATGCCAATGAACCAAATACTCTGAAATACTTCACATTTGGTTTCTTACCATACCAGGCTTGGTAAGGTGTCTTCCCTTTCAAACTTGAAGTAGGACTTATGTTCAAGATGTGAATACTAGGCTTGGTAAGATGTCTTCCCTTTCTGCTACACCATTTTGCTGTGGAGTGTAGGCAGTTGTGAACTGCCTCTTGATGCCATGATGTTTACAAAAATTCAAAAAACTGATTAGAGGAGTATTCTCCTTCTTTATCTGATCTAAGACATTTTATTGAATACCCACTCTCACTTTCAACTTTTGCTTTAAAATCAACAAAGCATGCAAATGCTTCATCCTTATGCTTCAAAAAATATATCCAACACATTCTTGTGCAATCATCAATGAAAAGTAGGAAGTAAGAGTGATTACCTAGACTCTTAGTTTGCATCGGACCACAGATGTCTGAATGCGCTAACTAAAGTGGATAGCTGGCCCTCCATGCTTGTCCATGAGGAAATTTCGATCTGGCATGCTTGCCCAAGGCACACCCTTCACAGACTTCCTTACTATCTTGAATTTTGGAAAGTGTAGTTACAATTGCTTGTGAAGTTAGCATTTTCAAACTTGCTGAATTCAAGTGACCATATCTCAAGTGCCATAGGACACTTGGATTGGTAATAGCAACATTTGCTAATTTATTTCCTCCTGGCTAGCCAAACTTCAAAGGGAATAATCTATTCTTTGACATTGGCACTTGTGTAATGATTCTATTACTATTGTTCTTGTCAAAAATGGTGCATTTATCCTCATCAAAAATCAACTTATAATTCTTTTCTAGCATTTGACCAACACTTAAAATATTGTGTTGAAGATGAGGTGTGTAATAGATATCACTTACTTGCTTGATGCCTTCTTTCGTTGGAACCTCCATGGCTCCAATGCCTTCAACTGCCAATGACTTGTCATCTCCCAATCGGATGCTGGATTTGTATGAGGAGTCTAAAGTAGCAAAGAGTTATTCTTTGCCACTCATGTGATTTGAACACCCTGTGTCCAAAATCCATGTTGTTGGCAATTTTGGGTACCTTGAGTACATTGCCTTTGCCTAAGTTTAGTTGTTGTCATTGATGTCAAGGAGCTATTGGTAGATGTTGTTTTTGATGTCAAGGAACTTTTGGAGCAACTTGTTTTTATGTCCAAGGATGTGTTTTTGTTGAAGGTTTCAGTTGGTTAGTAAGTCTCCAAGAAGATCAAAGTAGCCCAGTTGCCAAAAATCCAAAAAAATATAAAGTAGAATAAGTTTGTAGGCTGCTGGAAAAACTGTCGTGATTTCGTGACATTTTTGAGGAGAGAGAAAGTCATGATTTCGTGACATGCAGGAAGGTAGAGGAAAAGCAGGAAAAAGTGTCGTGATTTCACATATTTGAGGAGAGAAATTTTGGCCAAAACTGTCGCGATTTCATGACATGCAGGAAGGCAGAGGCAAAGCGGGAAAAAGTGTCACGATTTCGTGACATGTTTGAGGAGAGAGAAAGTTTGGCCAAAACTGTCACGATTTTGTGACATGCAGGAAGGCAGAAGCACAGCGGGCAAAAAGTGTCACGATTTCACGACAAGTTTCGAAGAAGTTGTACGGATGCAAGAAGTGTCACGATTTTGCGACATGCTCCAGTTTCTCAAGCAGTTGGCAAGAAATATCCTAAGGCAGCGAAAGCATCACGATTTCGTGACATGTTTCTTTTTCGCTAGTGCAAATCAAGAAAAGGATGAAGGAGCAATAGGTGTCACGATTTCACGATAGAGTTGCTGATGACGTCAACAAAAGGCAAAGGTGTCATGATTTCACGACAGTTGCGGAGAAGAAGGCTTTGAGGTCCAGAGCATCACGATTTCATGACCAAAATCATGATGACGTCAGCAAGAGGCAAAGGTGTCACAATTTCATGATAGTAGCAGAGAAGAATGCTTTGAAGTCCAGAGCATCGCGATTTTGCGACCAAAATAATGATGACATCAGCAAAAGCTGTAGTGTCACGATTTTGCGACAACGGAGAAGAAGGCAGCAAAGTCTAGAGCGTCATGATTTCACGACAAGATTCATGATGACGTTAGCAAAGGCTGCAGTGTCACGATTTTGCGACAAAAAACTCAAGAAGGTGTACGAAAGACCAAGGCATAGCGATATCACGACAAGATCTACGATGATGTCAGCAAAGGTTGTAGTGTAGTGATTTCACGAAAACAAACCCAAGAAGGTGTTCGACAGAACAAGGCATAGCGATATCATGACAAGATCTACAATGACGTCAGCAAAGGCTGTAGTGTAGTGATTTCGTGACAACAAACCAAAGAAGGTGTACGGCAGACCAAGGCGTAGCGATATCACGACATGTTTGATTTTTGTGCGAGAAAAGCTACATAATAGTAGAGGCAGTTGAAGCCGATGAAGGTAACCTTGGTCGACGAAGTATAAGGTCTTACAGCCGATGTGGTAGAAGATTGAACAGCCGACTAAAGATCAAATATTTCATCTTGAGATTGTGAGTATTAAAGGAAGACTGTTTGAGCATTTTTGAGTAATCGATTGATGTGTGCATTCAAAGAGTGGCGTTCGCAGAGTTAGTGCGACAAGCAAGGTTCGATCATTGAAACAACAGAGAACGAAGTCCGACTGCAACATCAAAGTGCATTTCACTGAATCTTCTAAGTGTAGAAGTTTGTGCTGCTATATACAAGAAGAATGTGCGAAGAATATTCTTTTGTGATTGCGACTGTGTTCACACAATTTGTGTTATAGAAAGAAAGTGCACACAGTAGATGCTACTATTAGTGCGAACGGTTGTGAAGAACAAACAGTGATCAAGTGCTGCTGTAAATTAATAAGAGAGTGTTGTTGTAATTGAAGAAGACTGTGCTGCTGTAGTTTGTGCAGACAATGAAAAGTTAGTCTCCAACCAAGTGTAGAAAAGAACAAAGACAGAGGACAGAATTGTGCCAGACCGAAGGACTGTGTTTTGGTGCAGAAAAGAGGACTAGCTTGTTGTGACAGAGTTGAGGACAGAGATCTCCAACCAGAGCAGGGAAGACAAGTGTCTTCTGTGGAAAGAGTTCCACTTGCTAAGGGAAAAAGAGATAGAGGTCTTCTAGAGGATCACTAGCAAAGCAGATTTAGGGGAAGGTGTCTCCTTTGAGCTGAGGCTCATAAACATTGTAATCGGGAAGGATTCCCAGAGGTTTTGATATAAATTTTAGAGGAAAAGTTTTATCCATGGAGTAGCCCACCTTGGGTGAACCACGTTAAATGGGTCTTTTATGTGTGATGCTTTCTGTCTTGTTTAATGTTATGTTGATGCCATTGCTATCTAAAATTAAAATTATTAAATGGTTTTATCTTATACTGTTCACCCCCCCTCTCAGTATAAGTTCATGTTCTTCAATTGGTATCAGAGCAGGTCTCTCCATAAAAAGCCTAATAGCTTGGAGAAGTATCTAACAGAGGAACATATAAATTCAAAAAAGGTTGAATTCGATCTCAAGAGTGAATTCTTCTTGGCCTTGAGAAAGCTTGAAAAACTCAGGGAAGAGAATTTTGTTCTTAAGCAGCATTGTCAGGAAAAAGAGATAGCAAGATCAGAATTGGCTCAACATATTATAGATTTCAAACTTCTAGCTAAAGAAGGGAAGAAGATTGAACAAGTTCTAACAGAGGTTCTAAAAGGAAAGGTAGTTGATTGTGAGAAACTAGAAGGAGAGATTATGTCTCTTAGAGTGAAGTTAGAATAGTCAACTCTCAGACAAAATTTTCCATGTGAAAAGAAAGATGACATCACCATGTATGAAACAAGGTCTTCAAGCAAGAACAATCTTCACTCTGAAGAGCAATGGATTCCAGTTGATCGCAAGAAGAACAAACTTCCAAGGCATCAAAACAGGTTACATAACACCTTCCATGGATATTGTTTTTCTTGTAAAAAATTTGGTCACATAGCTATGCATTGCAATAAATCTCTGAAGAGTCATAGTAAGGAAAATGTTAACTCATTTGCACCACTTATGAATAAAAATATTATGTGTTACAAGTGCAAGAATTTTGGGCATATAGCAAGGATGTGCAGCTTGGATAAATTTTGTTTTGAGTTCTCAAAAATGAGGAATGAGGTAAAATCTAAATCAATGATAGTTCAAACTGCTTTTCATGCTTAAGACAAAGTAGAAAAATGGTATCTTGATAGTGGTTGTTCAAAGCATATGACTGGTGAAAAAGAAAAATTTCTATATTTAAAAGAAGCAAACAGAGGAACAGTCAGTTTTGGAGATAACAGGTCCGCAAAGATCTGTGGTAAAGGAACTCTTAGTCTAGATGGGAAATCCAAAATAGAAAACGTGCTTTGGAAGGGCTAAGACATAATCTGCTTAGTGTGAGTCAACTTTGTGATCAAGGGCACATAGTATCTTTTTTCTCTGATAGATGTGAGATAAGTAAAAAATTAAATGGAAAACTTATTGCTAGAGCTACAAGGACTCCAAACAATATTTACATGCTGAGTGAGATAAAAAGAGAAAAATGCCTTCTAACTCAAGAAGATGAAAGTTGGTTGTGGCATATAATATTGGGACATTTGAGCTTTGATAATCTGGTCAGTATTAGTAACAAGGAAGCAGTTAGAGACTTGCCCAAAATAAAAAGGCCCCAAAAAATCATTTGCGGTCCTTGTCAACATGGTAAACAGATCAGAACCAGTTTCATATCGAAAGGGTATACTTCATCAAATCCCTTAGATCTTATTCATACTGATTTGTGTGGTCCTACCAGAACTCAGAGCATTCAGGGAAATAGTTATTTCATGTTGTTTATAGATGATTACTCGAGAATGACTTGGGTTACTTTTCTCAAAGAAAAATCTGAAGCTTTTGAAAATTTTAAATTTTTTAAAGAAATGATTGATAATGAGACTGACAAGAAAATAAAATATTTAAGATCAGATAGAGGAGGAGAGTTCACTTCAAATGAATTTGTGGAATATTGTGAACAACATGGAATCAAAAGAGAATATTCAGCAGCAAGAACTCCTCAACAAAATGGAGTAGTTGAAAGAAAAAATAGAACTGTTGAAAATATGGCTAGAGCTATGTTAGATGAGTCAAAAATTTCAAATGGTTTTTGGAGAGAAGCAGTAAATACAGTAGTCCACATCATTACCAAGGCTCAACTCAGAGTCAATCATCATAAAACTCCCTATGAGCTGTGGAAAGGAAGACCAACTACAGTTAAACACTTCAAAGTGTTCGGGAGTAAGTGCTTCATCAGAAGGGAAGATCAAAATTTGGGTAAGTTTGACCCCAGGTGTGATGAGGGAATTTTTCTTGGATATTCCAGCAAAAGTAAGGCCTACATATGCTTCAAAAAAAGAACTCATATAGTTGTAGAGAGCATAAATGTGACAGTAGATGAAAAGACAGGAATAAGAGAACCAGTCAAGGAATTCAATGATGGAATCTGTCAAGAATAATTCAGAGAAGTGTCAGATGAAGAAGAGGAAAGACAATAGCTGCTTCCCAAAACTCCTTCACGGTATGTTCAGAAACATCATCCCAAAGACTTGATCATTGGTGATCCAAATAGCAGGAAAACAAGAAGAAGAGTCATTTCTTCACATGAATCTGCAAATGTTTCATTATTGTCTCAGATTGAGCCAAAAAATTTTAGTGAAGTATGTATAGATGATTTTTGGGTACAAGCAATGGATGAAGAGCTAAATCAAATAGAGAAAAGTGAAACCTGAGATTTGTTTCCAAGACCTAAGAATAAGAATGTCATTGGCACAAAATGGGTTTTCAAAAATAAACTTAATGAGGATGGAAAGGTTGTCAGGAACAAAGCCAGGTTAGTCTGTAAAGGGTATTCTCAAGTCGAAGGTGTTGATTTCGAAGAGATGTTTGCGCCTGTTGCTCGTCTTGAAGCGATCAAAATGTTTTTGGCCCTGTCTAGTTTCAAATATTTCAAAGTGTTTCAAATGGATGTAAAGTCTGCTTTTC
This sequence comes from Wollemia nobilis, assembly GCA_028583015.1. NCBI lineage: Eukaryota > Viridiplantae > Streptophyta > Pinopsida > Araucariales > Araucariaceae > Wollemia > Wollemia nobilis. The sequence goes on from JAQPPZ010009497.1 coordinate 9,900, forward strand.
TAAATGGAGTGTTGGATGAAGAAGTCTGTATAGAATAGCCAAAATGTGTGTCTCTTTCAGAATAGCCAGACTATGTGTGTAAACTGAAAAAGGCACTATACGGGTTAAAGCAAGCACCCAGGGCTTGGTACTCAAGACTTGATGGGTATCTTTATGAACAAGGATTCAGGAAAGGCATGGCAGATTGCAACTTGTACATTAAGAATAAAGGTGATGATATGATTATCATAGTTGTTTATGTCGATGATATTATTTTCGAGGGAAATAATACTCGGATGTGCAAAGTTTTTGCTAACACCATGCAAAAATAATTCGAGATGTCTATGATTGGAGAACTGTCATTCTTCTTAGGACTGCAGATTGCGCAATCAAAAAATGGTATATTTCTCTCTCAAGAAAAGTATATCAAAGAGATGTTAAAAAAATTTGGGATGATGGACAGCAAACCCGTATGTACTCCAATGATTACAGGGTGCAATCTGAGTAAGGATGATGAATCTCCAGCAACAGATCAAAAACTGTACAGATCTATGATTGGCAATTTACTGTATAGTACAGCTACCAGACCGGATATCATGCAGGATTTTGGATTAGTAGCAAGATTTTAGGCAGCTCCAAAAGAATCTCATGTTATGGTAGTTAAGAGGATATTCAGATATTTGAAGGGCACTATGGATTTTGGGCTTTGGTATCCCAAAGGCGACAATTTCACCCTCAAAGCCTATACAGATGTAGATTGGGTAGGCAGTATTGATGATAGAAAGAGCACTAGTGGTGGAGCATTCTTTCTGGGAAAGAGACTGGTTTCTTGGCTAAGTAAGAAACAACCTTCAGTTTCCTTATCTATAGCAAAAGCTGAATATATTGCAGCAATGGCTGGGTGCACTCAGGTTTTATGGATGAAAACTACCTTGGAGGATTTCAAAGTCAAGCATGAACAACCTATCCCTATTCTTTGTGATAATTCAAGTGCCATAAGTATTTCTAAAAATCCGGTAATGCATTCAAGGACAAAGCACATTTCTATCAAATATCATTTTCTAAGGGAAAAAGTGCAAGAGAAGCAGGTTAAGTTAGAATATGTTCCCACTAAAGAGCAAATTGCAGATATCTTCACCAAACCCCTTCCAAAAGATACGTTTGAGTATCTAAGGGAGAAATTGGGTGTTGTACTCTCACCTCGAGATTAATCACCTCATCAGGAGGTGGGGGAGGGACCAAGCCAAGAGGCTCTTTCTTAGTCCCAAGCCCCAAAGGTGATCCTTTGCCATTGATGACAAAGGGGGAGAGAGTTAAGTAAGGGGGAGAGTTTTCAAGAAAAGAGGAAAGCTTCAAGTCAGGGGGAGCAAAACTTGGAGAGATTGATTTCAGTTTTGGCTCTTGAAAGATGTGTTTTAGTTAAGGGTTGCCATCAATGACAAAGGGGGAGATTGTTGGAAATTTTGGGTACCTTGAGTACATTGCCTTTGCCTAAGTTTAGTTGTTGTCATTGATGTCAAGGAGCTATTGGTAGATGTTGTTTTTGATGTCAAGGAAATTTTTGGAGCAACTTGTTTTTATGTCCAAGGATGTGTTTTTGTTGAAGGTTTCAGTTGGTCTGTAAGTATCCAAGAAGATCAGAGTAGCCCAGTTGCCAAAAATCTAGAAAAAGATAAAGTAGAATAAGTTTGCAGGCTGCTGGAAAAACTGTCACGATTTTGCAACATGTTTGAGGAGAGAGAAAGTCACGATTACGTGACATGCAGGAAGGCAGAGGCAAAGCGGGCAAAAGTGTCATGATTTCACGACATGTTTGAGGAGAGAGAAAGTTTGGCCAAAACTATCACGATTTCGCGACATGCAGGAAGGCAGAGGCAAAGTGGGCAAAAGTGTCACGATTTCGTGACATGTTTGAGGAGAGAGAAAATTTGGCCAAAACTGTCATTATTTTGCGACATGCAGGAAGGCAGAAGCACAGCGGGAAAAAAGTTTCACGATTTCACGACAAGTTTCGAAGAAGTTGTACGGATGAAGGAAGTGTCACGATTTCACGACATGCTCCAGTTTCGCAAGCAGTTGGCAAGAAAGATCCTAAGGCAGCGAAAGCGTCATGATTTCATGACATGTTTCTTTTTCGCTAGTGCAAATCAAGAAAAGGATGAAGGAGCAAGAGGTGTCAGGATTTCACGATAGAGTTGCTAATGACGTCAGGAAAAGGCAAAGGTGTCACGATTTCGTGATAGTTGCGGAGAAGAAGGCTTTGAGGTCTAGAGCGTCACGATTTCATGACCAAAATCATGATGACATCAGCAAGAGGCAAAGGTGTCACGATTTCATGACAGTAGCAGAGAAGAAGGCTTTGAAGTCCAGAGAATCACGATTTCGTGACCAGAATAATGATGACGTTAGCAAAAGCTGTAGTGTCACGATTTCATGACAACAACGAAGAAGAAGGCAGTGAAGTCTAGAGCATCACGATTTCATGACAAGATTCATGATGATGTCAGCAAAGGCTGCAGTGTCACGATTTTGTGACAACAAACTCAAGATGATGTACGATAGACCAAGGCGTAGCGATATCACGACAAGATCTACGATGACATCAGCAAAGGCTGTAGTGTAGCGATTTCATGACAACAAACCCAAGAAGGTGTTCGGTAGACCAAGGCGTAGCGATATCGTGACAAGATCTATGATGACGTCAGCAAAGGCTGTAGTGTAGTGATTTCATGACAACAAACCAAAGAAGGTGTACAACAGACCAAGGCGTAGCGATATCGCGACATGTTTGAGTTTCATGCGAGAAAAGCTACAGAACAGCAGAGGCGGTTGAAGCCGACGAAGGTAACCTTGGCCAACGAAGTATAAGGTCTTACAGCCAACGTGGTAGAAGATTGAATAGCCGACTATAGATCAAAGATTTCATCTTGAGATTGTGAGTATTAAAGGAAGACTTTTTGAGCATTTTTGAGTAATCGATCGATGTGTGCATTCAAAGAGTGGCATTCGCAGAGTTAGTACGGCAAGCAAGGTTCGATCATCGAAACAGTAGAGAGCGAAGTCCGACTGTAGCATCAAAGTGCATTTCGCTAAATATTCTAAGTGTAGAAGTTTGTGCTGCTGTATACAAGAAGAATGTGCGAAGAATATTTTGTTGTGATTGCGACTGTGTTCACATAGTTTGTGTTATAGAAAGAAAGTGCATGCAGTAGATGCTGCTATTAGTGTGAATGGTTGTGAAGAACAAACAGTGATCAAGTGCTGCTGTAAATTGAGAAGAGAGTGCTACTATAATTGAAGAAGACTGTGCTACTGTAGTTTGTGCAAACAGTGAAAATTTATTCTCCAACCAAGTGTAGAAAAGAACAAAGACAGAGGACAGAATTGTGCCAGATCGAAGGACTGTGTTTTGGTGTAGAAAAGAGGACTAGATTGCTGTGACAGAGTTGAGGACAGAGATCTCTAGCCAGAGCAGGGAATACAGGTGTCTTCCGTGGAAAGAGTTCCACTTGCTAAGGGCAAAAGAGATAGAGGTCTTCTAGAGGATCACTAGCAAAGCAGATTTAGGGGAAGGTGTCTCCTTTGAGCTGAGGCTCATAAACATTGTAATCGGGAAGGATTCCCAGAGGTTTTGATATAACTTTTAGAGGAAAATTTTTATCCGTGGAGTACCCCACCTTGGGTGAACCACGTTAAATGGGTCTTTTATGTGTGATGCTTTCTGTCTTGTTTAATGTTATGTTGTTTCCATTGCTATCTGGAATTAAAATTATTAAATGGTTTTATCTTATACTATTCACCTCCCCTATCAGTATAAGTTCATGTTCTTCACATGTATCATTCATATTTTGCTCTGTCTGGCCATAAGAAAGAAAGAGATTTGTGGACTCTTCCTCTTCTCCAAAATTTCCAAACTGATTGCTCTGGTTGTTGTTGTTTCCTTGCGAAGTCTTTGACCAAAAATCTTGAGCATAATGGCCAGGTTTGCCACAATTGTAGCAAACTTGTTTTGATTTTTCTCCTCCTTTTCCTTTGCCAGATTGTTTCCCTCTATTTTTCTACTGGCCTCCTCTATTCTGATTTCCACCTCTGTTGGATGATCCTCCTTTGTTAGGAGTTCCTCCTCTTTGATTATTCCTGCATCTGCTTCTTTGTTGTCCTCTGCCGTGGCCTCTACCTCTTAATTCATGTGTGGCAAAAGCTTCATCATCTCCTCCATAACTGGTGGTAGGAGTTTCCTGTAACCTCTCTTCATGTGAGATAAGTGAACCAGTTAGAGCATCAAAAGACAATGAGGTTAAGTCTTTGGATTCTTCAATAATTATTGCAACAGAATTCCATTTAGGAAGAAGTGTTCTCAACACTTTCTTCACCATAACCTCTGGTTTAATATCTTCCCCTAGTGTGACCATTTTATCAACTACGGCTTTCACTCGCACGCAGTAATCTCCCACTTTTTCATTTTCTTGCATCCTGAGATTTTCAAAATCTCGTTTCAATGTTTGCAGCTTTATCTGTTTTACTTGGTCACTACCTCTATAGCTTTCTTTTAGGGCATTCCAGGCATCTTGTGCAATTACATAAGAGGCAACCCTAGGGAAGATAATTTTATCTAGGGCAGCATGTATGTGATAAAGAGCAAAAGCATTGTTTTTCTGTGCTTCTTTTCTAGCCTTTTTATCAGCATTAGAGAAAGCTACCCATTCAGTAGCAGTAGGTTCAGTATAGCCCTCTTCGACTACATCCCATAAACCTTTTCCTATCAAAAGGGTTTTCATTTTAATAGACCAATATTCATAGTCTCCTCCATTGAACTCAGGAATTGAAAGACTAGTATTGGATGTCATTGCAAAATAAAAACAAACTTTATTTGAAGCAAACAAGTACTATAAAGCAGTACAAAGAGATTAATGATTCAAATCAAATCTCGCATTTTTAGTACATTCAGGTTCTTCTTCGAAACTGCGACTGATGACTATGACCTCAGGTTCTTTAGGATCCACTTCCTCTGGATCTTCTTCTTCTTCTGCTTCATCTTCTTCGTCTTCTTCTTTTTTGTCTTCTTCTTCTGCTACTGCTTCTGGTTCAAGAGAGCATGGTGAATAGCTCTCACTTGATTCTGCTGCCCGTACACCAGGTGTATAACTGGCACTTGCTTGATCCTCTGGAACAACTTCCACAATTTTGGACTCTTCAATTCTTTGTCCAAAAATTTTGTCTTTTGAATCTGCCTCGTACCCTGAATCCGGCTTCCTCAGATGATCAATCACCTGATTTTCTAGCTGACAAAAAACTGTATGGAGACTTGTTCGTCGAACCCTTTCATCAAAGGATTTCGATGTCTCTCGTCTCAAAATTGAGAGAAGTGCATTATAACACCCCCCCTGACCGAATCATCTAACATTTCATGAGAACATTATTTCTTCTTTTTCAAATGCTCATCAAACTTGGTTTTTAAAATTTTTATAAAGTTTTTTTTAAAAAAAATTTAATAACTTTTTATATATTTAAAAATTACCTTTTAAATTAAATTATTAAAAATATAATTAAAAAATATATAATTAAAATTATTAAATAATTTTAAAAACTTGAATAAAAAATTTAAAACCTTTAAAAAAGTTTTAAATTTTTTTTTTTACCTTTTTTTATCTGCACGCGGGCGATTCGACCTCGCGACCTCCCTGAGCACGGCGGGCGTGCTTTGCCGCTACACCAAGTGGCCCGGCTGAAACGAAAGCGGACGGCCGCTTAATTAAACCTCCCACGCGAGCTAAGTTTAAAAAAAAATAAAAAACAAAAAATTGTTTTCTTTTTCGTCCCGGTGGGAATCGATCCCGGGTGGTCGCGATGCTAGCAGACCGCCTTGTCCGCTGGGCTACGTCCCTCAGATGTGAATGCAAAAGCACCGAGGGCAGACTTAAAATTATGCGACGGGCCTTTTTAAAAAAAAAAAAAAATGTTTTAATCCCACATTCGATGGGAAACGGCCGCAGGAGGGTTTATCAACCCAACGACGCAGAAAGAAAATTGACTGCCTTCGGGCAGTCACGGTCACCATGTTTTGCCGCTAATTCGCCGAATCGCAAGTTGCCATGTCACAAAATTTTAAACAAATCGTACTCCGCCACGTCAGCCAATCGCATTAGTCAATCGCACGCCGCCACGTTAGCTGCTTCAATCTACGTGCCGCCAATCTACCACCTCAACGTCGCCATGTTAGCCACCTCGAGATTTGTGTCGCTACCATGTGTCGCCTCAAAATTCATGTCGATACTATGCATGATTTGCCTCGGGATCCATGCCTGATCTTGCTCGCGATCCGCCTCAGGATCCGAGCCCTACTGGCTCCTACCTCGGGATGTGTGCCCTCCTGGCCTCACCTCAGGAACCGTGCCCGAACGATTGCCAGAATTTGGCTCTGATACCAGATGTAAAATTTGGTCGATTAAATTAACATAATAATTTAATAATTTAAAAACTTCAGCAGCAATTTTCAATGGCGACAATCGACCTTACATTGCAATATTCTAATGAATATATAGGTAAGGGAAAGGGAAAATAGTCGGCGAAGAGAATAGGAGAAGGATAAGGGGATAGAGAGTTGGAGGGATAAGGGGAAAGAAGGAATAACGGAGGGATAAGGAGGAAATGGAGGGATAAGGAGGGAATATAGGAGGAGAAATAGGGAAGAATATAGGGGAGTTAGGAAAATTGCCGACAAAAATTGCCGACAAACTTAGGGAGTTTTCACACATAGAATTAGAAAAGAGATTTTTCTAAGTCTCTTATGGAGAACCCCTATTCACACTTGCAACATGTACTACTAGAAAACAAGATTTTACTCCTTTGTATGACCTTTTAAAATAAACCTCACAATTATACGTTAGCTCTTGGACATCATTCTCAGCATGTACGAGGTTAACATCTTAGCCCTAAAGACCTATCAACAAGCCATGCTAAGCTACGTTTATTTCCTAGACAATATTCTAAATATGCATGAGACCAGTAGCTATTTCAAGAAGACCTCTTCATCTATATTTTAGTAAAACCAAACATGATTTCCAAGAAACAAATCTTAGAACTTAGATCAAAAACTTTCTAACATAGTTCATTTTAAACCCTTAATCTCAACAACAAGAAATATTATCATTATACCATTAACATGTACAAAAAAAATATGCTCATAATTTAACCTATAGTTTAGGATCTTCATCCTGACTTGAAATTTTCCACATACTTTCTCTGTTCCAAGCTCCATAAATACTTCAAGCACTTCAAATTACTCTACAAAAAATTTCTCAGCAAAGAAATGAGGTGAAGTAATCTATGGTAAGTCTCACGGACTGTCTAGTTTCTAATCTGGGAAAAACAGAGAGCATACTCCCTAGGTTTCTTGAGAATACCTATGCCAAGTTGCTAGAGATGGTGAGATTTTTGGTTTCTAATATAACTTATTTGGAGAGCATAGCCCTTGATATCAACTCTACAAATTTCACTTATCCCTTTACCTTACCGAATACTTATATTTATAATGGAACTCACTCCCCTGCCATATCCATTATTTTATTATTAAAAATTGCTCAAAGGATGCCCATAATAAATGTTGTCTAGATAGTAGAGTTTCTATTAAGTTATCTTTTACCTTGTGCTCAACGTGGTCCAGTCACATTTAAACACCTAGAAGCCCTTCAACTAATATTAGCTTCACCACTAAGCAACTAATATTTATCTAATTTAATTATAATTAGCTTGCAACTAATCTAGGGATAAAATAGCGCTAGATTAAATGTGTCTTTATTGTTGTCCTTTAATAAAGCTTAATACTAATTAAAGACCATACTTAACTAAATCAATCTATCTTAACAACTAATTTCCAACTAACTAAGGAGACAAGGAAACACCTTAAATAAATACTTTAAATACCATTAACATCTCATATTTAGCACTAAAAAAAACCATAGTTAGCAGAGCATAATAGCAATACCTATTTCATAATCACTCCTAAGAAATAAAGCCTTAAGCTATATGTTGCAAACACAAGAAAAGGGTAAAAATTTGGATGTGACATACTCCCCCCCATAGACTAAACACAGTCCCTTGTTTTTCTTTCCCAAGGTTAGTAAAATGAAATTTCATTCATCATGAAAAACAACTCAAGCACCATACTGATATTTTTCTATTTACAAAAACAATCAAACCATGCACTCTAACATGCAATTGATCATGCAATCCCCATTTCCACACTATTTTTTTCCTATGGTTGGCATTTTTAAGATAGCCAACTATAACCAACCCACAAGGAGACTAGTCTAGGATATTACAATACAATAGTAGAGTCATGGAGATACAAGGGTAAATTTTCTTGCCCTTCATTTATTTTTAATTCTTTACCCTCAGATTGTCTTTGTCATCCTTTCTCATGGTTGAGCAACTCCTTATTTTAAAATGAGAATAACAACCTCTTCCACCTGACGAGAATACCTAGACCTAAAATGTAGCAACATAACTATCAAAAATACCATATTATAAAAGATAAAGTACTCATACTGCATAATGAAATATAAAATCATACTTTAGTTTTACATAGTAGTGTCCATAATACCAAAATGTATCATAAAAAATTATCCACTCCACACATAACATAACAAAATTCATCAATTTACTTAATATGCATAAGTACCATCTATGCCATAATAAAGTCTTAACTGAATTTAAATACTATATCATGTCTTTAAAAAAGTATGGAAAGTGTCTTTTCATGTCTTCCATCTTTTTCCAAGTGGCAATTTTCTCAAACTAAATATCCCATTGGACCTTGCATTATTCAAAGTTCCATTTCCTCATTTGTTTAGTGTGAAAATTGAGGATCTTCATGGGCTTGACCTTGATATACGTTGTATCTTCCATCTGCAACTTTGAAAAATCCACAACATGAGTAGGATCATATATGTATTTCCTAAGTAGGGACATATGGAAATAATCATAGATCTTTTCCAATTTAGGTGGTAAATCAAGTCTATAAGCAACATGACTAATCTTTTCCAGTATATTTAATGGCTCTACATATATTGGATCAATCTTAGTGTATTTAATTTCACTCTTAATAGGTTTGAATCTTAAGAACATCTTATATCCCATGGAGAATTCCAAAGAAGTCCTTCTCAAGTCTGTATTTTTCTTCTGGTGATCTGAATATTCTCTGAGCCTTTGAAAAATTATCTTCAGTTCCTCTTCCATATCCTTCAAAGTATCTAGTCCAATACTGACCTGATATTCAGGATTATCCTAAGACAAGGGTGTTCTACACCTATGGCCATACACAACATCAAAAGGAGCCATTTTTAGAGAGGTAAGATATTCATCATTATAAGCAAAGTCAACTAAATGAAAAAAGTCTTCCCATCGAGACTTCTTATCCATGCAATACATGTGAAGCATGTTCTCTAACACTTGATTGACTCTCTTAGTTTGTCCATCCATATTAGGATGATATGTAGAACTTATGTTCAGTGAAGTGTCAATTTCTCGATGAAGATCTTACCAAAAATTTGATGTAAATATCGAGTCTCTATTTGAGATGATCATTTCTAAATATCCATATAATCTGAATATTTCCTTAGTGAACTTATTAGAAATGACTATTACATAATTAGTAGTACTACCAGGAATGAAGTGTGCTACTTTGGTCAACTTGTCAACTATTACCATTATGGCATCATGTTGATATTGAGTCTTTGGTACTACAACAATGAATTCTATATAAATCACTTACGATTTCTCTTTAGGTACATCATGAGGGTATAGTAGACCAACAATATGCTTATGTTATGCTTTGACCTTTTGACACTCTAGACACTTAGCCAAAAAATTAGTAATATCTTTCATCATTCTAGGCCAATAAAATATTTTCTTCGTGTTCTCCCTCATCTTAGCTCCTCCAGGATAAGCAGAATAAGGAAACATATGAGATTATCTCATGATAAGTCTTCACAAAAAAATTATTTTGGAAATCACTATCCATTATATAAAACATTAGAATACATATTTGAAGATGAAGTCTTGAGCTATCTTCATATCCTTACCCATTTTCTCTTACACTTCCCTACAATACCGATCTTGAAGTTGTGCTCTTTTAACATTTTCCATCATATCAATATGACTTCTAGTTAGCATAGTGATATGCCTTATTCTACTTAGTGCATCTCCCACCTTATCCTCTTTACCCTTTATATATTCTATTACAAAGTCATACTCTACTAAAAATTCAATCCACCTTCTTTGATGTGCATTTAATAGAGGTTGAGTGAAGATGTACTTAAAACTTTGGTGCTCTTTCCTTAGCTCAAAGTATCTACCTAGCAAATAATACCACAAAATTTTCAAATCATGAAATACTACGACCAATTATAAGTCATGTGTGGCATAATTTCCTTCATGCTTCTTTAATTTCTTGGACTTGTAAGCTACTAATGCTTTATCTTGTGAAAACACTTCGACCATTCCTTATAATGAAGCATTAGTGAATACCAAAAAATCACCCAGTGGATCTGGTATTTTTAATATTAGAGCAGTAGTCAACTTCTTTTTTAGCAATTAGAAAGCAGTTTCACATTTGTTCATCCATTTGAAGGACTTCCCTTTTCTTTAAATATTGGTTATGGGGCAAGCTATTTTGGCATTATATTTCACAAACCTTCTATACTATCAAGATAAACCCATAAATATTCATACCTTTGTTACATTCGTAGGAGTTGGCTAGTCTAAAATAACTTCAATCTTATTAGGGTAAATCACAATTTTTTCCATAGAAATAACATGTCCCATGTAATGTACTTATGACAGATAAAAATCACACTTTTCCTGATTTCCATATAACTAATTTTCCCTCAACACCCTCAATACTATCCTCAGATGTTCATCATTTTATTCTTTGTTGCGATAATATACCAAGATGTCATCTAAAAACACTAAAACAAACCTGTCCAATTGGTCCCTAAATATTCTATTCATTAAGTTCATAAAGACAACTGGTGCATTCGTCAACCCAAATGGTAAAACTATGAACTCATAGTGTCCATATTAGGTTTTAAATATTTTCTTATGCGTGTCTTCTTTTTTGATTCTCAGTTTATGGTAACCAGACATCGAATATATCTTTGAGAAAATAGTTGCCCCTTTTATTTGATCAAACAAATCCTCTATTCATGGTAGAAGGTATCTATTCTTAATTGTTGCCTTATTTAACATCCTATAGTCAATACATAGCCTCAAGGATCCATATTTTATCTTGAAAAACAATGTTGGTGCACCCCATAAAGACACACTTGGCTTAATTAGTCCCTTATCCAATAACTTTTGCAGTTGTACTTTTAGTTTGTGCATATCTATAGGTTTCATTCTATAAGGTGCCTTGTTTATAGGTTTACTACTAGGTAATAGATCGATAGTAAAATAAAACTCTCACTTAGGGGGTGTTCTCAGTAATTAAAATCTTAGGACATTCTTAAAATCCTGAAGGATTGAAAATCTCTTAAAATCTTCATTATTATCTTCCTTTAACCTCTTTTATTTTGACCACATAAACCAAACCTCTTTTACTAATCACTTTATTTAGTTGCATAGCAGAGATTAATATGGGTTCAAACAACTTTTTCTCATTGTACAACCTTGTTCTCCTTTCCTTATCTTTAGTGAATTCGATTCATATTTCCTAAAAATTGATAAATGCCTTATGAGCCTTTAACCAATCAATCCCTAGAATTATATCAAAGGCATGTAGCAGAGCTACATAGAGTTACCAAGTGATAGAATTAGTGGGTAGGGATATTTCCATTGAGGGGTAATATCGATCCATATAGTAGGTCTGTCTAGACCTATACTCAACTTTACACCCTTTCGCCAAAGATCTTGGACTCTTTGGCATATCCTTAACTAAGATACTAGAAATGAAACTATTATTAGCACCACTTTCTATCAATAATATAATATTTTTATCAAAAATATTACCTTGTAAAAGCATAGGGGTTGCATGTCCATCAAGATTTTGACTTCTAGTAGCACTATAAATTATGTGTCCTTTCTTGTTTATCCTTTGGTTTGCACCTGTATGATGTGGGCAATTCTTGCATAGTGAGGACCTCCACATTCATAGCATCCAAACTTCAAACTCTGAGTTTAACCTTGAATTGAATTATCCTTACCATCAATAGGGGTTGGTTCTACTTGATTCATAGGTTTTGCGTTCTCTGCATTAGTAGAGTTTTTATCCTTTGGTTGATACTTCTTAAATATTTTTAGTAACCCATTGTTTCTTTTACCAAAATTAAACCCTTCTTTGTTCTTTTGAGTTGATTCATTATTCCACTTTATCTTTTGTGGATTTTGGTAGTTCTTCTTGGCTCATTGAGAGGGATGGTTGCTCTTTCTATGATTATACTCTTCTTGACAAGCAATATCATATGCAACTTCTAAGTTAGTGGTTTTGAACATATTGAAAGAGATCCTAAGCTAATAATCTAACCCTGAAAAGAACTATTGTACCTTCATTTTGACATCATTTTTATTAGCTAGAATGTACTTAAGAATTCAAGTGAAGTTCCTATAGTATATATCCATTAACTACTCCTTTTGTTTTAGTTGAGTAAACTCATCTAGATTCCTGGTGTAGTATTTCTCAGTAAGGAATCTCTTTCTAAATGCCTTTTAAAACATGTCCCAATAACAATGAATTATGTTTATATTTTTATCCTTGTAGTAATTATTCCACCATTCCAACCCAACTTCTATAAAAAGTCTTGTGATAAAGAATTTATTTGTGGTTGAGGAGTAATTTTTCATAGAGAATTAAATTGCTAGTTCATTTAGCCATGACTTGGAAAAATCTCCACTTTCCTTTCCCAAAAAATTTCTAGCATTAACATGTTTCAGGTATTTCTCTAATTCAACATTAATAAAAGCTTTATATACCTTATTAGTGTTATTTGGTTCTTCCATAACTGCTTTAGTAGGAGCTTTGGTTGCCCTATTATCATTTCTTCGAATTTCATCCCTAAGAGATTTCAACAAATTATTTTGTTGTCATCTGCTCTCTATAGGTTGACATATTACCTTGCATATTATGAACCAAATTTATGATATTCTCCATCCCCTCAAGATTTCCTGAACTCCTCCTACATGAACCTCTCTAAAATTATCAATAATAGTTAGCCGAGTTCTTCGAGGAGGTATATTTTCTCCCCTACCAAGTTTTGGTGGCATATTACATGGTTAAATAAATGTGTTATTTCATAATATTATACAAAATGGATTCACTAACTATGGACCTAATCCCATCTAACTAACTAAATTTTTTTATGGTTCTACCAAATTTGCTAAAATATTTTAGCATTTTTCTCTTTTCTATATGATGACTTTAGTTGAATGAAAACATAATGACTAAATAAGGATAATTCTTGACATGGAGATTCAAATAACAAGTACGATCCCCAAAATAGCATCATGTACAACACTTAAAACCCATAGAAGTGGAGGGTTCATCTAGCTCTTCCAATTTTATTCACCAGTGGTTCAACATGGCGGGTAAGACTTGCTCAATTTCTACATTTGTACCATTTCTCTTTCCTTACTTTGCATATGTTTATTTTATAGTCATCAAAGTTAGATTTTTGTGCCTACATAACCTATGCTCTGATACCCATCATTTTTTTTTTTTTTTTCTTTTTAGTTACAACCTTAAAGAATGTATGAGAGTCATTTATATGATTTCCATTTGAGAAAATAATCACATGAGTTCAAGGCTGTGCACCAGACATGAATCAAATTGATCAAAGTCTTTCCATGTGCATGGAAGTGTCCAGTGTCCCATAATGATCAACGAGAATTTTCTAGTCTTGTTTCAACTAGAATGCACATTTATTTTTTTTATTTAACCCCATGTTAAACTACCTCAACTATAGGTGTCTTTCAACCTAACCAAAAGTATATTCCTTATTGAGTACTCATTGTTTAACAATAAGATAATATTTTAGGTGCAATGCTTAACCATCTAACCATATTACATGTGGTCGTTAAGGGAATCATCAGACAAATTCACATAGACAGATTGTTATCTACCATTTTTCTCATTGACTACCACTCTTTGGTTTTCGTTTAAGCACTATTGGAAACACTTATAATCATTCATAGATACCACATTTATGCTCATAATAAATTAAATATCAGTTACTTCAAATGTAATTAAAGCATCTACTAAAGTATTCTCATAACATAATATAACATATAAAAAAACATGTTCCAATATACATAATCTTCAATGTAATTACATAGCTTATATCCTTTATACATAATCAAGTATTTTGAAACTAGAATCTTCAATCATGCACATAGCTTAAATCACAAGCTCCTAGAATCTATTACAAATCTTCTTTTCCTATTGAATATTTGTTATACAATGATATTTTCAAAAGTTTGAATGCATATGTAGCTTCTTCTAGTCTTCACTTCAATTCAGGTTCATCAGGAATGTTAGGTACTAGTTGTCTCATTTCCACCAGTACTAATTAGTTAGGTAATTTAGGGATTAGGACAATCTATTTATTATTATTTATAACTAATCACACAATGTCATGCAGTAGTAATCCATTGAATAGAAACAAGATCTTTAACAAATACTTTAGACATTTGTAAAAATCAACATTCACACAATTCAAGAGTAAGAAATCCCATACTTTCCTAAGAATGAAACTTTCCTATTTCTTTATTTCATTCCATATCCCATCACACAAAATACATGCCCTTGAATCTATACTAATTGAATTCATTGTCATGGCCACGAGGACCCCCCATAAGTTCCTGAGAAATGCAACCCAGTTACCATTTCCCCCACATTAGGTTATGCTTTATTATTCCTTAATTCCATATTTATCATATATATGAATTGTAGCTATGTGGTTTCTATTTATGCAAAAAAAAATCATTCTATACTAGGATGTCTAATTATTTAATACATTAGCACCCAGAAATATTATTTAAACAAACTTTTTACACAACTCATCATCACAAAATTAAATGAGAAAAATATTTCATTCACCTCTTTTTGGCCTAAACATAGTCATGTTCTTCAAGGTCTTTTAACATAATTTCATATTACATAGCCTATCTAAAAGCAACCATCATAATGAATTAACCTTCTATGATAAAGCTATTTAAATCATAAGCTTTATCTTATACTCATATAACCAAACACACCATGTATTATATGTCATCTAGAGCAAGCCAATCATTTTTCCAAATATAGATTAATTATATAAGTTGTGACATAGGATAATTCATATATAATATATTTGTGTAATAACTCCATGGTACTAGGCTAGGGATATCTTAACCCTTGAAATAACTCAATAAATGGTTAAGTTTACCTATGATGTTTATTTATTTATTTATTTTTAATTTTCATTTCTTGAACTTAGCTTTTAGCTAAAGTCCTAAGCTTGAGTCTTATAAGATAATGGGTCTAATATTATTATTTAGACCATTTTTCCCATATAACAATACCCAATAATATTGGTATGTGTTAATATTATTTTGTTAAACACATAAAACCCTTATTTTTTTTTTTTAACTAAATGTTTCTACAATCATGGAATGTTAGGGGTTTAAACAGTAGAACCCATCAATTTTCTATTTGAAGACTCTTAGAAAAATGTAAAATAGATTTTTTCTTATCTAGGAGACAAAAATATCGTTGGATCTAATGTGTAAAACAATAAATAGATTTTGGAGGGGTGTTGGTCATATGGAAGTGGATTTCCAATGAGGCCTCAAGAGGGATAGTTACTCTTTGGAACTCTCTTGAATGGACCACAATAGAAAATATAGCTTGGAGGGGTATTCTCACATCACATTTTTGGAACAATGTTACAACTGAACATGTTTTAATCACAAATTTTTATGGGGCTCAAAACCTAGATGATCAGATTCATGAATGGAAAGTTATGTTGTTGTTACTCCCCACCCCCACCCTCATATGAGGGTGGGGGTAGGGAGTAACAACAACATAACATGAGAGTATCAATGGAAGAGTTAGACTAGATTATTGTTTAGGATTTTAATGCTAAATTATCCTCTAGAGATCAGGAAGGGGGAACCCCAATTTTGGATCCAAGGGATCGACTTATGATTGCCCAAGTCTAGGAATTACACTTGGTGGATATTAAATGCCCTAGAACTTACTATAATTGGACTAATAAGAGGAGGGAGACACATAGTAGGAAGGTGAAGTTAGTCTACTGAAAGCACTAAACTACAGGGATCCCATAGCTAGCAATATTTCAGTCACAAAGCATGGACTCCTAAACTATTGGTGGCCCTACTACTGTATCCTCTGACAGGAGCATAAAATACAACCTACAACTAATATCAAACCTCCACATTGATGAGCGTAGGTACTATTAATGAGAATGTGAATTCCACTACTGATGATTGATCCCTCTGTACTCAAATTTTGTTGATAGTTGAGACCTCAACCTATTGATGTATACTCGCATGTGATCCAAGGCCAACGTGAATTCCAAGATACATGGCATCAATCAAAGCACTGATATGATGGCCATGCGGCATCAAATGGAGTACTAATATAACACCTCTACTTATTAGATGAGCACATATATCGAGGAATAAAAATGATAGTTGACGTAGAACCTTGTGCTAAAGTAGCATATAAAAACTAGTTGGACTACCTCGAAGTTCATGTAGATGATATAGAGTGATGGCACTCGCTGGATTGTGACACATTATGAGCTTTTGAGCATCCATGTGGTGACATGCTACTCCTTGTTTTTGGTAGTAAAATGTCATCTGATATTTATCGATTACCCAAAGGCAATCATGAATCTAGGTGAGCTTATACATTTTTAAATGCTGTGTTCATCCTTTGTAGGATGAATGTTGGACAAAAGTCCCAAGGTTTAAAATAAACACATTATGTGTGTTAGTAAAATAAAAGGAAGTGATGCTTCCTTGCTTCCAAGTGAAGAATTATAGTTGAACAGTGAGTTTGAATATTATTGTGCGTGAGGTCCCAAGTTAGAATCCCACGCCCAACATTTTACAATAGTATGAGATAATTTAAAAAATATATATTTCTTTTACAATTAAATAAATTTTATAATTATTATTTTTTTAATTTGATTTTATTTATAAAACTAAATTTTTAAACTATATAATTATTATTTTTTAATTTAATTGAAATATATGTTTTTTTTTTGAATGAAAGGACCTTATATTAATTGGAAATAATCACTTTCATACAAAAATGTTTAGTGGAATCAACACACCCCATGGCACACAACCAAAAAAATTACAGGATCACATGAATCAACTCAAAAAGCCAATATTACAGCAGAACTGAGTAAAGAAAAGAAGACAAAATAGAGACAAGTGTATGCAGTTACTAGATAAATTGGAATCAAGCGAACATCCCATCCACTAGAGGTGCAAAATTGGATTACAGTGGAGACCAATGATGCTAAGAATTTGGAGCAGATAAATGATCTCTGCGACCACTGCAAGAACGAGCTGAAGGTGAGCCTGTGCGAGAGAAGCCACAAGTTCTGGACACATGGTTGTCAGAAGGAAACTGGCTAATAGAGCAAGGTGCATTAGCCCAATGATCCAGAAGTGATCTAAGATATTGTAGCTCCACCTAAACTTTCTCCACCTGAGTAAGGATCTATAACCAACAATCATAGAAGATAGCATATCTAGTAGCAATAGAGAAGGAGGTAGAAGCCTCCTGTCTCCCAAAGATAATATTATTTCTTATTTTCCAGAGATGGTATAAAATACTAAAACGAAAAATATACCAAACTTCATTGAGGGGAAGAGAAAAATCTAGGGGATCCCCAAGTAGTGCATTAACCCAAGAACATTTCTCCTGTAAAAAGGAATTGAAAAAAGAAATAACCCAATCCCAAACATTTTTGGTTGTTTGACAAGCCCAAAACACATGAAAAAAATTGTCAGGACCTCTACAAAAAGCACAAATAGGATTAGCAACCCCCATATATTGTAACCTATGACCAAGGGGAAGGCCTTGATGTAATAAACTCCAGGAAAAAAAACAATGCTTAGGTTCAAGATAGGACTGCCAAACCATAGAAAAGCGAAGGCTCCATCTAGATTGAGAAGAAACTAGATCCCAACGGTGGTTTAAAGTATCAACCAGAGGAGAATGAGGGGACAACATATGATACCGTAAAGAAGGTTTATATTTCACCAGAGGAGTATGATTAGGCCAAAACTAATCAGATGACCAATGCTATTGAAAGTTCTTACCAAATGTAGCCAAATAGAGAAAGGAGTGTTGTCGAGAACTACATCAAAAGTTGCTCGATCATCTGGCTTAAGACCAAACTTTTGGCAAAACTGATCCCAAGAATACCAATGCTTGGTATGAGCATCAAAGAAATCCAAAAATGTTACAATACCCTTTTTGAAGAAGCGTAATGCTCTAACCCATTGAACTTGAGCCAAAGGTAGGCCCTCTGAAGTGACTACAAGAGACCACCAAGGACTTAGAGTGGATATAGAAGCTCCAATAGATTTATATTTACCCTGCCATTGGAGCCTGGGTTTGAAAGCTTCCCATGCCTTCCAGATACTTTGCATCACAAAAGAACCTATAATTTTAAATGGGGCTGGAGATGTCAAAATGGTTTGTAAGGTCAGGCCCCGCCACCCTTTCCTCCCAAAGGGCAGGCCAGAAGAGATGCAGTGTCGTACAAAAAAGAAACCTAATTTTTTTTGCAAATTTCAAACAAATGAGAGTTTTTATTTTCTCCAACTAAGAGATGTAACACAAAAATGCACCATTGTTTTGCAAATTAAGGAGGTCTAAAAAATTTCTAAAAACCTTTCTAACATTCATTTTGAGAGAAAGTGTTTTTATCCCTAACTCTCATGAAGAGTAGACCTTGGATCATAAAAACTCTTCGTTGTCTAAGAATCAATCGTAGGAGGAATGAAATATGAAGTTAGACCACAAGATCCAATTTTTATCGTATGCTTAGATTGCATAGGAAGAGTTTACCCCATTTTAATTCTTATAGAGACCCTTGGAAAGGTTTGGATTGTAGATATGGTCCCATGCAGATTAGAGAGTCATTTAATCCTAATGCACCTCCTATTTTTTATTATTTAAGAATTACGAGTCCTCTAATACCAAGTCATTTGTCAACTGGTTTTGGTTTACCTTTCAAACTTAGGTCATGTGTCGACTTGACTTGAAAGTTGTGCTACCTTGTTTTTTTATAAAAAAAATGGGGTATAAAAGTGTATTCTCTTTGCAAAATTATAACACAAGGAAAGGGAAAATTGTGAAAATCAAAGGGTTGAAGCATTGAAACTTGTTTATTTTGCAAAACAAAAAGGAGGGCAATTATTTTTGTCAAATTCTTTGTAAAATAGTAAGACAAGGGGAGAATTGTGAATATCAGATTTTTGCAAATATAAAATCAATTTCTTGCAAAAATTATTGTAATAAAGGTGTATTCTCGATAGCATTCGATGCCTTTTTTAATTGGAATTGTAAAAATAGGTGTATTTTTGGTCAAATCCATCACCTATGTGTTAAAAATTTATGGACACTTTTGATGGTTTATTGCATTCAATTTCCTTTTTTTGCAATTACATCTTAACTTAAAAATAAAAAGTTCTTAAGACCCCAAATATTACATACATTTGTGCAATTTATTGCATGGGTAGAGCCAATTTTTATTTTTGATATTCACTCCATAAAATACCCAAAATTCACTCTTCTTGTTTGGCTTAAATTCCTCAAACTGATCATCCTTCTTTAGAAGGGTTTTTAGGCATGTGCCATTAAATATCTTTTTGAGTGAATTTCTCTTTCAATACTCATTTGGTTAAATTGAAAGAGAGACCAGTTTGGTGAAATAATGAACCTTCAAACTAGCAATTGTTTGCACTAAGGGAGGGATAATTCCTTTCTACATCAAAAGATTTTTTGCACAAATAGAAGCGAAAAATAAAACATTGTTAAGGCAATTAGAAAGAAAGAAGTCATCAAATTGTACCTTTTCTTTTAGGCTTCATAACAAAAAAAAAATTCTTGAAGTACTTGCAATAAGGGGGGATTTTTTGGTTAACTTTTTGATAATTTTCCTAGGAGGCAAAATTTTGAACAAGAATATTTTGCACTAAAGGGTGAAAATTTCAAAAATTACCTAAGGGGGACAACTTTGTAAACCTTAGAGGCACCATTATAAACCTATTTTTAGTCTTCATAATAGCACATATTTTTCTTTAAGCACTTGTAATAAAGGGGGATGTTTTGGTGAAATTTTTGAAATTTTCCTAGGAAGCAAAGTTTTGAACAAGAATCTTTTGCACTAATGAGTGAAAATTTCAAAAATTAACTAAGGGGCATAGATTTGTAAACCTCGTAAGCACAATTATAAATATATTTTTAGGCTTCATAACAAGAAATATTTATCTTGAAGTACTTGTAATAAAGGGGGGATTTTTTGGTGAAATTTTTGAAATTTCCCTAGGAGGTAAAGTTTTGCACTAAGGGGAGGAAACCTCAAAAATTTCCTATAAAACAAGATTTGTAAAACCTCTTTTGAGGATTCATAATAGAAAATTTTTGTTTGAAGTACTTGTAATAAGGAGGGATAATTATTTTATTATTTCAAATAATATTTTGCAACAAAGGGGGAAGACTAGTAAGGGTCCATTTTCGGCAGTGATCGAAACCTTAGTCAAACTTCTTGTAAAATTCCATCAAAGAATATTTTGCAAAAAAGGGGGGAAGACTTGTAAGTGTGCATGATCAGCAGAGAAAAACACCTTATGAAAATGGGCAGATCAAAGAAGAAAAATGACCCAAAACAAACTGATGAAAAATCCATATAAGTTAAAGGTCCTTACTTTCCAACAGGGTTGGAAGTAATGGATTTTTATTAGGATGGAAAATTTCTCACACTACACAGTGGTTTAAAATCCATTCTCAAAGTATCTAAGTCTTATGAATATATTTAGAACAATGGTGATCTAATCCCTATTGGCATTGTAAGGGCAATATACATATCATTTGTTTCACTTTATATTGGTTAGCGTAAAAATAAAAAGTAAATTAGTGAGGAATTAGCAGTCATGCTCCCAATGGTCGATAACTTTTTGTGACATAAGTGACCTTTAGCCCATGATGGTGAATGCTTATTGTGATAAAAGTGACCTTCAATCCATGATGGTGAATTTTTGTTGTGATACAAGTGACCTTATGTAGACACAAAAATAGCACCAATCTGATTATGTGACTGCAAACACTGATTGAGTTGACACACATAGCCCCCAGAGGTTAAAAAATGGTCCTAACCACTCTCATAGGAGTTTTGGAAGGTCAGAGGTCAATTTGGCATCTTTCAGGCACTCTGCTCCATACTAATTCCACCCAGGGATGATTACAAACTGGTATTCGTCTCACCCTGGGATGATTAGCAGTATTCACTCTTGGGTGGGGTGAATAGTAGGTTTGACAGGCAAAAATTCAAACCTTGACAAATGGTAGTTCAGATCCGCCACTTAACTCCTCCTTTAATGCATGAAGTGTGAGTGAGCATTTTTGAGCTCAAAGAGGCAGTCATAGAGGTAGTCATGGAGTCCTTAATCAAGGAGGAATCTTCTCTCCCCTTAGAAGGCATGATCGCCAAGTTGCACCTCTGCATGCTCATTCATAGAGACCCTCAAGTCTATAAAATGGTGAGTCTTCTCAACCCAAAAGGAGAACAGGTCAGGAGCATTTGGAGCAATGGAGTGCTGCCCATTTACATACTCAAATTTTTGCTTGTGCCTTTCACATCCTTAATATCTCTTTTGGAAGGGAGGTTATTGGGTGATTATTGGAAGCACAATCTGAACCAAAAACCTGACATTTGGCCACAATATCCCACCCAAATTTGTTGAAAATACCCCATAAGAGGTTTTGGACCCATCCCAAGTGGATTGGTGCTGAAACTAGGCCCCAAACAGTGGGCGTCCTACCCCCGGGCGCCCCTTGCACTACTGTAGTCCTAATTTCCCCACCCCAAAGTGATTAGAAATTTATAGCAGGTTTCATTTGTGTTTTTCTTGCATTATATTCTAGGTTGTTTACATAGTTTTTCATTCAAATTTCATGCTATTCTGAGTAGTTTTGATCATGTTTTTGTTATTTCTCACTTTCACTAACATGCGAGAAGCATCATCAGATTCTGGGTGATCGAAGCCAAATTGGAAAAATCTGACCTTCTGGGTCTTTCCAAAATACCCCATTTTACATAACCCCCAAATTTTTAGGAGATTTGGAGCCTCCCAGATGGGACATTTAGGATAGTTCTTTCTGAAATTTTGTTGCAGGTCTAATCGTCCCACCTTGGAGCAATTAGAAATCCATGGAAAATTTCCCAATTGTTCCTTTTGCAGTGTCTTCCTAGTGATGTTATCATGCCTCTGTCAAGTTTTTAGATCATTTTGATATGTTTTAGTTATCGTTTTATTTGTTTTATGCACGCACTAATCATAGGCTTTGGGGATCGCATGTTTCATTTTATCCGTAGGTGCTACTAATCCTTTTTTTTTTCTTTGAATGTAGGATATCAACACCAGAGGAGCAGCAAGGAATCAAAGACTCATCCATGCAAGAGGCGATGATGTTTTGGCCCGCCCATTTTACATGTGGGAACGCGAAAGAAAGCGGACCATCCATGGTGTGATAAAGTTATATTTAATGCTCCTAGCTCCTGAAAAGGGAGGAGATGTATTGTAACTGATTTCCAAAGCAAATTAATAAAAAGTTTTGTACTCGACATTTGCTTTCTATCTTGTTTCAATTCGTTTGTGTTTCCCTCTTTTCATGCATTTCAGTTTGTAGGACTTAGCGTTATCTTTCGCTTTTGGCATACATCGCACTTGGGGTTTCCATTTTGTTTTCGTATCCTCGTGCTTTCAGTGGCGATCATGGTGGGACCTTGTCCCCGTATTTTAAGATCAAATTTCTGATCAAAAGTATTTGTTTTTGGTTGCAGGTACTAATTTTTCAAATGTTGGACTGTTGTTCGTTCCAGTCTGTGACAAGTATAGAGCTAAAATTTGTCTTACCTAGGGATGAACGGGTATTTGTCCCACCCTGTGATGAATACAATTATGTTATTCATCCCACCCATGGAGAAAATATCTTTGTGCACTTTCAGGGCAAAAACTCAGAGGTGTCCAATTTGGGCAGAGAAGAGGTAGGGGTTCCTTGCATCCTCTATCATTTTTTGTTTTTTGTTTTCTGCTTTCTATTTCTTTGCTTGCATAGGAAAGTGTTGCTGCATGTTTAATTTATTTGAATAAATAAAAAGAACCCCACACACCACATAGTAATTTAAACAACGAGGAGTTGATCGTAAAACCCCAACCCTTGATCAAGACCAACGGTGGATTTCATCACCACCTTGGCTTGAATTTTTGCATCCATAACCCCAATCTCTACTGTTGCTAGATGTAAATCTTGATGAAAGCTGACTAAGTGTATCTAGGTTGATTCCCAGTGCATGAGGATATGTCTTCTATGTTAGGTGTCAAAAATAGGGCGATCCCCCTTTCATACCGCCTATGTTCCACGTACCATTCTGCTCTCACGTACCAATAGTTTCCCTCATGTAAGGGCAGGTATATTGATAGGTTTGGTATAACGGCTTGGCAGTGGTATATTGAAGGGGCAACCATTTTGGGATACACAAGAGCCATCATATTGCATATACAACAACACGTTCTTTACAAAGCTTTCAAAACAAAAATCAAAACACACTAAACCAGATTTAGGGCACACCTTTAATCTATAAATGAGATAATCACTTATTTGATTGTATGGTTCCCTTTGTTTAGTGTAGCATAAAAATTCATAAAAGAGATAAAAACCTACGTAGCTTATAGAGAGACACCACCATGGTGTACACTCATAGCCAAGCCCAATCACGGGCAGGAGTTGCAGAGAGTGTACAAGGGGGCACAAGTTGCCTTCGCTATAGCCCCAAGGACTTGGTCATACCACCTTGCTGACCCGACCCACAAGATAGTCCACATCGTGCCATTTTAGAATGGGACTATAGAGGCACCCCTTCGAGGGGCACTCCCGTTCAACATAGACCCTTTCAGGAGGAGTCCCTACATGTGGCACTCAATATAAATAGGAAGGCCCCCTTAGACGCTCGATATGAGTGGCCATCATGCAATGAAGTGCTAGAAAAACATAGGATCCATAAGGAGAGGCCACATAATTATGTCATCCCTTCTCTACCCCTCATCACTATTAGGAATAACAAGCCAAATCCAGAGCACAAGGCTCTTCAGATAGGGTGAGCCAACTCTACCCGCCCCTTTCACATATATGAAAGGGAGCATGGGGAAGACCATTACATTCCTCAAAAGAAATACACAACATGGGAGTAATGTGCCTCTGCACCTACTATCTATCAGAATCACCTACTAAGGCCAGAACCTCAGGTGAATTCCGCAAACCTCGATAGAGTAAAGTTACCTATAGAGATCTCAGATCATCATGACCGAGAGCGATACGTAGGAGAGACATCTAGGCCCCCTAAACCTCAGACGGTGGAACAAGTTGACTTGGAATTTACCAAACGTGCCACCCGCAAATCACAAATCACACAGCTTGAGCAAGACCAATAATAGTTAGATCACCTATATCACCTTAGAAAAGAGCACATTCGATGTCAAACAAATGATCTACTCCATAAAACTATGCCTGAGAGGGTTCCAACCCCTCACACCCAAAAGGTATAACTATATGATAGGCACAACCCCTTGGTGTGAGACAGGTCTCCATGACCTTACCAAGTGCTGCCTCCGAGACCTCATAGACTTGAGCGGGAAGCCACTCCCAGAAACAATGATGGGTACCCTCCATGGGGACCCACCCATGTTTATAAGTCTTGCCCAGGAACTCCTCAAGAAGCCTATGAAGAGTATGAGAAATAAGAAGAGTGGGCTGAAACACCCTACGAATGCAGAGGGAACTATCCGACCACCCCTCCATTGGCCTCAAGTTTCACACAACCCACAGCGGGAACTATCCAATGAGGAAGAGATCAAATATTCTGATGCATATAAAGCGCTGCTAGAGCACTTAGATTCTATGGAGACCAAGACTTCAGGGCCCCAAAAGCCCACTTTATGCCAACTCTGTAGTCACCCTGTGCATCCATCAGTGCCAGCACCCCCATATACTAAACACTTTAAGCTTCCCTAGTTGGCAATATTTAGAGGGGAGGAGGATGCCCAAGAAAACATGACTAGATTCCTGAGCCAATGCTTTGGCATTCATGATGATGATGCTTTGTTGCTAAGAACATTTATAACCACATTCGCAGGCCCTGCCTCGGATTGGTTCACTTAATTGCCAATGCACAACATCAATAACTTAGATCAGCTAGTGGATGCATTCCTCGATCGCTTTGCCTTCAAAACCAAGAAGAAGGCATCGCTAAGCAACCTAGCCAGCCTCGGGCAATACGAGGAAGAAACCATGGTGGCCTATGGAAATTGATGGAGGACGTTGCTTTCAAAGCTGCCCTACCTCCATCTTATGGTCGACCTTACCCAAATGTTCTCAAAGAGTTGTTTGAGATTGATCTCCATGCTATTGCAGTTGCAGCAATATGCCACTTTAGAGGAAGCTCTAGCGCAAGCCAGAATCATTGAGGAGATTAAGATTTAGGATGGCAAGATTGCCAATCCAAAGAACAAAGAATTATCTAAGAATGCCAAGACAGGGACCACGCAACCAAAACCCATTGTGGTCAATCAGGTTGTTATAAACATACCTAAGCCTACACAAGCAATATAGACCCAAAAGGCTAACTATCAAGTGGTTCCTCTTGACAATTATGAAATGGAAAATCATCGGCAAGATCAAAATCAATAGCGTCGCCCTAGGCAATAATTCACACCCTTTGTAAAGTCTAAAGACTTTTTGTTTGACCGTTTGACCGTGACAAATATGATGAACTTCCTGGAGAGTCGACCTGTAGATCCCAACACATCAAAACCCAAATGTTATAGGGAATACTTGTACTGTAAGTTTCATCGATAGAAGGGACATGACCTCTATGAGTGTTTGAAGTTTAAAAGCTTTGTGCAAGACCGAATCGACAACAATATGCTAGTGGTAGATAATATAGTAGTGCAAAACAACCAACATATGGAGGTCTTCAAAGACCCCCTGCCTACCCATGATGCACATACAAAGACACTACAAGTCAATGAGGTGACACAAAACTTCCCCATGTAGGGGTATGTAGGGATGATCAGTATAGTGACTCAAAAAAAAAGGTACCCAAGCACAGCTACCCCTGTGGTGGCTACAGGAGAGGTGCCAACAATGTCACAACCACAACAACACCCTATGCAACCTCCTTTGCCTAGACCAGTGGCCACAATTTGGACCAAACTCATCCAGAGTTTGAGGACCACGTCGGCTAGGCTCTCCATTTATGAGATCATACAATAATCATCGCCCCATTGGGAATCTCTAATGGAGATACTTAAATCCATCGAGTTGTAGCCCCATGAAGCAAATTCTTTCAACAACTTCGTAGGACATGTCAAACGATGCGGATGAATTGAAATCAGTGACTAGTGATATGGCGGATCCAACCCTGCATGTCATTGCGCGGGTCAATGGGATTCAGTATAAGAGGGTGTTGGTGGAAACTGGCTTGTATAGTAATATCATTACAATAGTGGCATTGAAACATTTGAAGTTGCCAGCATCTCACATCGTGGCCTCCACCTACACTTTATGAGCATTCAATGATGTGATATGCTCGACAGTTGGCACGATTGTCATACCCATCCAAGTGGGACAAAATACTATTCCTACATTGTGCCACATCTTGGAGGGTGAGATGGCTTATAACATTTTGTTGGGCTGGCCATGGATCAGGGACATGAAGTGTGTCCCTTCAATATCCCACCAATACTTAAAGTATACACTCGAAGGGCGAGTGCATGTAGTCCCGATGGACTTAGAACCCTTCAAGTATCGCAATGCGGTGCAGCTAATGCCACAATCGACCCTTCCATCAACACATTTGGATTTTTAGTTGAATCCCCAGTCGGATCCATCAAATCCTCAGTCGGGTCCATATTCATCATCTAGTCCTTTGCCAACGACACCACCTATGGTGGCCACACCGAAGGACAATGGGAAGAAACCCCTGGAAGAGGCACCGCCATTAGTCTCAACCATCTCTATCGAAGATATGCCTAGCCGAGTGGAAGTCGAGGCACCTAGTTCACCTAACATGGAGTGGACTCAGGAAGAACTCCCATTCCCTCCTCCTCAACCGCCAACAATCACTGTTGAGATGGCCAACACGGGCCTGGGGGAGTATCTGGTGCACAACATTGTAGCAACACCCACACTAGAGTCCATGCAGGACATGAGGAGATCTTGCCTCCCCATAGGCACTATTGTTCCTCTAGGCTACCCGCAAAACTAGATAAACTTTGTATATGGGGGCCTTGATAATGGCTTTGAACCTTACATGCAAGAAGATGAAGATGAAAAGCCTTTCACTGAGGACGTCAACTATTTTTCCAACCAAGACTTCACTTTAAGATATCTTGGACAATGCAATTGGCATGGATATAGGTTAGGCAGTTATGAGAAAGGAGTGCGCGTTATTTACCAACCAAGATATCAGATGCCATATGACAAATCAAGAGTAGGTTCAACCACCCCCTGCCCTTGGACATCTTGGTAGATAACATGCAAGGCCTAGGGATGGGCAACAAGGATGGTATGGCATTAGATCCATATGCAAATCCTAACACAACATATACATTGGGGGATTACCTCCCATTGTTGACGACCAACCTTGTTGACCCCAACAAGCCCTTCCCTTTAACCGAGAAATGAGAAAGTTCAAGAACTTACCTACAAAGGGGAAATAGACAAGGTCAGAAAGGATCTTCAGAAGACAAGTTAGAGTATGAGGTAGCACCATGGGACCCTTTCGAATCAGATAGCAATCACTCACAAGTGATCCCCATGGATGACTACCAAGAAAACCTCCTGCCAATGTTCGATTTGGATGCTCCAATCAAGCAAGCACCACCTCAAGAAAATAAGGTCCCCCCATAGAGAGCAGAACAACCCTGATGGGACCATATCAATTTGCTCGAGCAAGATGAGCCTCACATGTCATAAACAATTATTGGGACCAACGAAGGCCTTTGGATCTCTGACAATGATTATGAAGATGAAACTGAGATGGCCTATCTCAATCATATGCGACAACAACAATACCTCATGGACATTGACAACATGTTTGAACAGATACACATAGGGCCAAGGCATGGGTGGCACCTAAACCCAACACAATTGGACCAAGTGATGCATCCACCATTGTGGGCATACAAATAGCACCTTCCACACAAATACCCTATAGCGATATCAGTGCCAAGGGCAGACCCTATCCTCATCTCCGCACATAGGGCTGATCCATTCGTGCCAATACCTCCAGAGCTAGATCTGGAGCACAAAAATCATCCAGGATGTCCGAGTCACCACACCCATGGTAATGGAGACCAAAATCATTGAATGAGGCGTTAATGCTATTGATCATTTATGTATCTATCAAGAGCGACTTAAGAAAGCATACAACATGAAAGTTCACCTGAGAGATTTTCAGGTCGGTGACCTGGTCTTAAAAGAGAACCAACAAAACTCTAACTTGTCACCCCATATAAGGGACAAGTTTGTGGCAAACTGGTTAGGTCCGTATGTGATTGACAGTAAAATAGGACCTGGAACATTCCGACTAGCCTCTCTTGACATAATCAAGGAACTAGAACCCTTGAACATCAGTCATTTGAGGCCATTCCATATTTAAAAGAGCCATTGCCCAAATCAAAATCTCCAAGGATACCCATTATCGCTTGGTCAATCCCAAAATGCCCCAAAGGTGCCCATTACCCCTTTGGTCAAACCAAACAACTCCAAGGATTCCCGCAATCACTTGGTCAATCCCAAAACACCCCAAAGGTGCCCATTACCCCTTTGGTCAAACCAAAAAGCTCCAAGGATTTCCATTATCGCTTGGTCAATTCCTAAATGCCCCAAAGGTGCCCATTACCCCTTTTTGTCAAACCAAAAAGCTCCAAGGATTCCCGTAATCGCTTGGTCAATCCCAAAATACCTCAAAGGTGCCCATTACCCCTTTGGTCAAACCAAAAAGCTCTGAGGATTCTCACAATCGCTTGGTCAACCCTACAATTCCCCAAAGGTGCCCATAATATCTTTGGTCAAAAGCTCCAATGATCCGAAATAATCTCTTGGTCCGCCCTCACACGGAATGAACTAACCATAAAGAACATTAAAAAACAAAAAAAAACAACAAATAATCATAAGTAACAAAAAAACTGCATCTCACTCCCATGCATACTCTTACAAAATATATATATATATATATATATATATATATATATATATATATCGCATCAGACATTGCATACATACATTGCACATTTTTTGATCATACAAGTCAAAGGTACCATAGACTGTAATTACGGGCAATTCCATCATTCTCCATATTTTTTCCACTTTGAAAATAATGCAGCAAACATAAACGCCATACATATTTTGGCAACATCATGGTCAGTTGTCTTCTAATGTAACTAGAGTTTTCGTCATTCAAGCTATCGTTAGCTTTCTAGACAAATACTATACAAAGTCAGACAGATTTTACAAAGGTAGAGTTCTACTTGGATCACACCTTGTTACGTAGCATCCCAACACAAGTTAAAACACATAAAAATTCCCAAGTTGTGTGAACGAAAGATGAAATCTGCAAAGCAATCAAGGATACCATCTAGTGAAAAGGTTATCTTGCTCATCCCCCTGTGCGAATGACCCCAAGAATACTGCAAGTTGGAAAAAGGACAAGCATCTTCCCTACCTAATTCCCCAAGAATCCCAAGTTCTCAAAAAGTTGCAAACATCAATTTTTTTTTGCAAAAGTCAAAACTCCAAAATTTGACATCAAAACCAAAGTGCATACATCAAAAGGCACAAGCAATAGTGATTCTCATCACTCAATATTCAAATCCCTTGCTCAAAAGAAAAAACAAAAATAAACAGTGATTTTTATCACTATAGATGAGCAAGTATCCCAATGCAATTGAAGAAAAGAAGGGAGTCGAACTTGAATCCTTGGAACTCTCAGCATTCAGAAGGTCATGATGTGAACCTCAATATTGGTTTGGTGGATAGCCTATCGGTCACTGGTGGCAAAACCTCCTGCATGACGATATATATGTCACATTAAATTGTGTGCAGATCAATGTTTGCATGTGGATGAGCTAGCTCATGGTATCCTAGATAGCACCACAGATTAATCTAACTAAATACAAAAAAGGAGTTAGTGGATCTAATAGAGGATCCTCAGTATAGGTTTGGTTGACAGCCTATCTGGCACTGGCAGTATCCTAACAAATACCACATAAACGAATTCAATTTCACACACAAGGATGTGAAATAACTTGGTCAAACTCAAGTCTGATTCGTACCTTGTTCAAAAAATCTTGTAAAATAAATGTACAGTCTTGGCTAGTTAGTTAACACATCTGAATCTAAGAAAATATTAACTACATTTTAAAACAACTGGTATATTTCATTACTTACATCAACATCAGAAAATATGAAAAATACCAAAACAAAATTCATGCATGAAAAGTCATTCCATAAAGCCATCACATCAGTACAAAAAGCAAGTAAATCTTGTACAGTCTATGATGCCATCAACGAGTTATCAACAACTCATTTCATTCATTCCATATGCATACATCATATAATTAGAAACATCACATTCATAATACCACATGCATACATCATCATAAATAAATGTGCATAAATAGAAAAAATAAATCATGACAAGTGTATAACCAAAAAGAAAAGTCATGTATATATATATCATCAAAATGCCCATAGGCTACAATAAACTGGTCCTCTGACCTCACAAAAAAGCAAAAGTTCAAAAACCCACAAGCCTAGGGCGTCAACCACCATGATCATGCAGGATCGGTGTGACGAGAACTACCCCCTGTGGTGTGGGTCCTATGTGACCTCTCAGGGTGGCTGCTGCTAGCCCCCGCATCACACCCACTAGCGCCCTCCTCATCCAACTGCCTATGACAAGATGATGCCAACTACTCAGTATCGTTGTCTCTCATTCGACATTAATACCCACCTCCAGGGAGCTCAGGTAATCGCCCACCAAGGCAGATAATATCTCCCTCCAAATCCATTCGATGTTAAAACCAATCCACCTCCCATCGATGGTACATAGCCACTACATCCTCATGCTGCACCAACTGATTTCATAGGATATCCCTCTCCCGTGTAGCATATGTGTCCCCATCTCGTTGGTGGTATGCAGCAAATGCATTCTCCCACTCGGCCAACTAAGTTCGTAGGAGATCCTTCTCCTAAAAAGCCTCCCCAAGCTCCTCATACTATCTCCAAATTAGCTTCTCCAATCATGCTATCTCAGTGTGATCCCTCACCTCCACACCATTCAGGACAGCCTGGTGCATAGGCGTATCCAAGACTATGGGCTGCTATGGATCCCATTGCTCTGGGATGTCATCAGTAATACATGCCTCACTCCCAACATGCCCCTCTCTAGCCACCATCGCACCAAGATGCAACCAATATAGTAGTTGCCCTCTACCCTCTCCATCGGGCTATCCACACCCACCTCCATCCCATTCTTGAAGCATCGTGTCAGCACTATCTTTCGCTGATCACATGGAGTAGTCCTAATCGAAAGCTCATCTATCAGAATCCATAGAATCTAATAGACGTCCTCGAGAGTCACTATCATATCCCCTATTGGGAGATGGAAGGTATTGGTGCGGGGATCCCACAAGTTTATTAGGGCCATCGGATAGGCCTGATCCCCCACCACAGGCTCTAATCGCGTCAACTACTTGAGCCCAAGGGCATCAAGCCACTCCCATTCAGCCATAGTCAACGCCTCTCGTGTTTCATAGAACACCATTGTAACACGGTATCGAATCTTCACAACCTGCAAAAGAAAACAAAACAAAAACATTAAAACATAACAAAAAAAAAACAAAACAAAAAAAATAGTACAACAATAAAACAAACATAAACAATGTCTAAATACAAAAACATTTCATAAATGTACAACATACACATTAGCAAAATGCAAGTACGTACATTAAATAATAAACAAAAACAAAAAATAAAATAAAACATTTGTCAGTTCCTAGGGTTTTAAACTCTAAGTTCAAACTGATAAATAAACAAAAACAAAAAATTCAAATAAAATAGTTGTCAATTCCTAGGGTTTTCAATCCTAAGTTCAAACTGATAAATAATAGACGAACAAAAAATAAAAATTCACAAAAAAAAAAATTTGTTCTTAGGGTTTTTAACTTTAGTATCAAACTGATAAATAACTACAAAAACAAATAAACAATTCAAAAACAAAATTTTCAGTTAACCTAGGGTTTACCCTTAGTCTACACTGACACAAAAAAATAAATAAATAAATTTACAACCAAAAATAGTCTAACCTAGAGTTTTAATCCTAGTATAAACTGACAAAAACAAACAGAAAAAAACAAAAATATTTCAGTTACCTAGGGTTTCACCTTCGTCTAAAACTGATAAAAAAATAAGATAAACACTAGTTTTTAAGCTAAGTTTTTGATCTTAGTTAAACTAGGGTTTCTTTTAGTTTACAACAACAAAAAAATAAACATGGTTTTCACTAGGGTTTCGATCTAAGTTCTAACAATACAAAGCACAAATTCACACACATACAAAACAAACCAAATTTTTCTTTTTAACTAGGGTTTCATTTTTAAAATTAAAAAAAAAAATACAAAAGAAAAACATTGTGGTTTTAAACTGTCAAGTAAAACAACAAAATAAAGAGGAAGAGCACTCAACGGTCTCACTTCGGCTCTGCCACTGGATTATCCGATTCGTGAACTCATGGTTTTCAAGAAAATCTAGTAGCGCTCCGCTTCGCAGACTCAACCTCCTCCTCCTCACAGCTCCAAATCACCAGAAAAATCGAATGCAAATGAGCCCAAAACCTAGTTTTGGCCCTTAAATAGGCTTTTAGGCCTGTAATCATTCCACCCTGGGATGATATCTCTAGTTAGTGCTCATCCCACCTTGGGATGATTACGAAACTGGTATTCATCCCACCCAGGGATGATTATAGAGCAAAAATTTCAAAAACAGCAAAAAAATGCACCAAAATGCACAAAAACAAGCAATAAAATTTTCCAATAAGAGTGCTTTTGCACTGAAATTATTGGCATGCAAAATAGACATCGGGATCACAAATTCTCACTATCCTACTCCCTCAGAAGGCTACCATAGCCGAACCACTCCACGGGAGGATGAATTGTCAAGAATTTCATCCCCAAACGACGTCCCAAAAAGGGTCCAAACCCACCCAAAAATAGCAATAACATTGCCGAACAAGGCACCTTTGCACCTCTACTTCTTGGCATGAAAAATAGAGGTCGGGGTCATAAATACTCACTATCCTACTCCTTAAGAAGGCTACCATAGCCAAACTGCTCCACGAGAGGACTTTCGAGAATTTCATCCCCAAATGACGTCCCAAAAAGGGTTAACACCCACCCAAAAATAGGTCAAAATGTTGTAAAACTGCATAAGCATTCAAGGAAAAACAACTGAAGGCACCCTTACCATAAGTCATCTTGGGTCAAGCGACTCGTTACTTTTCTCATGTCGGTCATTCCCTCATCGATTTGTCGCTTGAGGGGGTAGTCACACTTAGTCACCAATCAACAAATACACACCCAATCAAGGAAATGGCATGCATTCAAAGAATCATTGACAAAGATAATCATGTCCCTGCTTGGGGCAGCAAACAAGCAATAATAACAACCTAATCAAACACTTGGTATTTGTGAAACATGAGCTCAAGGTTCTCATAAACAAAAAGTTGCATCCTTTGCCTATTCATTACTGAACAATGTCCAAGATCAAGTAACACCTCACCGAAAAAGGTTAACACTTGAATTAAGTTCCTTAGCTCGTCAGAAGCAAGAATTAAAAAATGCATGCCCTTTCCATACTTGGGGTATCAAAATTTGGTTATGTCACTAAGAAAACCTAATCATTAGTGCTTTGGTTATCTATTTTTTCTCAGCACTACACCACGCACAACACATCCCAAAAAGGGGCATCTATAGACACCAAAACAACACCAATTCAATTATGTGACTACAAACACTGATCGAGTTGACACACACAGCCTCCAGGGCAGCCCCCAAAGGTTAAACAGTGGTCCTAACCACTCTCACAGTAGTTTTGGAATGTCAGAGGTCAATTTGGCATATTTCAGGCACTCTGGTCCATACTCGTTCCACCCAGGGATGATTACAAACTGGTATTCATCCCACCCTAGGATGATTAGCAGTATTCGCTCCTGGGTGGGGTGAATAGCAGGTTTGATAGGAAAAAAGTCAAACCTTGACAAATGGCAACTCAGATCCACAACTTAACTCCTCCTTCAATGCATGGAGTGCGAGTGAGCATTTTTGATCTCAAAGAGGCAGTCATGGAGTCCTTAATCAAAGAGGAATCTTCTCTCCTCTTAGAAGGCATGATCGCCAAGTGGTGCTTCTGCATGCTCATTCATAGAGACCCTCAAGTCTATAAAATGGTGAGTCTTCTCACCCCAAAATGAGAATAGGTCAGGAGCATTTGGAGCAACGGAGTGCTGCTGTTTTACATCCTCACCTTTTTGCTTGTGCCTTTCACATCCTTAATATCTCTTTTGGAAGGGAGGTTATTGGGTGATAGTTGGAAGCACAATCTAAACCGAAAACCCAAAATTTGGCCACAATATCCCACCCAAATTTGTTGAAAATACTCCACAAGAGGTTTTGGACCCATCCCAAGTGGATTGGTGCCAAATATGGGCCCCAAATGGTGGGTGTCCTGCCCTCGGGTGCCCCCCGTACTGCTGTAGTCATCATATTCTGGGTGATAGAGGCCGAATTATCAAAATTTAAACTTTTGGGTATTTCCAAAATACCCCATTTTACCTAACCCCCAACTTTGCAAGAGATTTGGAGCCTCTCGGATGGGACATTTAGGACAATACTTTCTAACATTTTATTGCAGGTCTAATCGTCCCACCCCGAAGTGATTAGAAATACGTGGTGAATTTCATGACTGTTCCTTTTGTAGTTCCTTCCTGGTGATGTTCTCATGCCTCTGTCAAGTTTTTAGCTCGTTTTGATATGTTTTAGTTATCATTTTATTTGTTTTACGCATGCATTGATCGTAGGATTTGGGGATCACATGTTTCATTTTATCCGTAGGTGCTACTAATCCTTTTCTATTTTTTTTAACATAGGATATCGACACCAGACGAGCAGTAAGGAATCAAAGACTCATCCATGCAATCGGCAACGATATTTTGGCCCGCCCATTTTACATGTGGGCACATGGAAGAAAGCGAACCATCCATGGTGTGATAAAGTTATATTTAACGCTCCTAGCTCCTGAAAAGGGAGGAGACGTATTGTAACCAAGTTCCAAAGAAAATTAATAAAAAGAGTTGTATTCGACATTTGCTTTCTATCTTGTTTCAATTCATTTGTGTTTCCCTTTTTTCATGCATTTCAGTTCGTAGGACATAGTGTTATCTTTCGCTTTTGGCATACATTGCACTTGGGGGATTTCCATTTTGTTTCTATATCCTCATGCTTTCACCTTCAACCCATGGTGGTAAATTCTTGTTGTGACATAAGTGACCATATATATATAGAACTAAAAGACACATCATGATCCACAAACTGCCCGTAGGCTACAATAAAGTAGGTCTTCAGACCTCACACTTTTAAAATACAAAAAATAATCATAATAGTATCCAAAGGTATGGTCATATAGGAAAAACAGCATGACTATAACCCCTACCCTCAAATTCAATCGAGAACTCTCAGATCTACTACTCTCTACCCTGTCTAACCTTTGTGTAGAGCCAGATGCCCCCATCCTCATAGAATATGGTCTTGTACCAATCCTCTAACTTTGATGTGATCCACTAGTAGAAGTTTGAGCTGGTAGGCACCCACTAAGGTGCACTATCTCATCCTCAAAATCCTCAATGTATGCTCAATCCTCTCAATAATGAACCTAGAAATCCCCACTAAGGCCTAGATTTGTGCCACCTCTTCTTGTAGCCTGGTCATCTCACCACCACTAGATCCCTTATAGCTAGGGCTTAATGCTCTAACCTATTCCCAAAGAGTTGTTATATCTACTACCTACCTATCAATCTTAGCCTATGCACTTTGTACCTATGCTTCAACTCATAGTTCAGTAATAGTAGCTTCTTGTGCTATTAGTTGTGTCTACACTCCCTGACCATAAAAATAATACTCACCAAAGTCATCATAATTATCCCCCACATCAATGAGGTCTACCCACTCACCCTCTACTTGATGAAGCACATCGCTCAATTGCATCTAGGTCCTCCTCATTCATATCCTCATTATGATCCTCATTAGGAGCATCCATGGCAGCCTCCTCTATCTTCATAGTTGTATCCCCTCCTAGTGGCCACTCTCCCTACCACTAGCATGTCACCCACTACGATTCATACTTTTTTGTCATCTCAGCATCATCTAGATAAAAAATATCCACTACAAGATCTACCTCCTCTCTTACTAACTTAATTGTAGGCCAACCAAGTATCCTCTCATCTCCATAGTGTCGATAGATCATTAGCTCACTAGAAAATACTTAGCATAGACTAAAATACTATAGGACTTGAGCATATAGAGAGTAATCTCACTCAGTATCATGTCACTCAACTAGCCATCTCCCTCACCTCACTCGATAAAGCTATGTCTCAACATTAGGCCATGTTGGACAATCCTTGTAAGGTATCTAAATCACCTTCTCTACCTTGAGTCATGTAAAACACTATGCGTAATGGTCAACCTCACCTACAAATAGATGAATTTGACCTACCTCTTTGGCTCACTGCTATAGAATTCCATATCCTATCTCTCTATCTACAAGTTGTGCTCATGTCATCCAAGATAGTCTTCATGGTCGATCCATAGCAATATACTACCATCCCCACACTTTTAGTAGAAATTTGCATCCTAATCCCTTCTACCTATGAGAGCAGATCTCATACAGCTCATCATACAACTATACCAATAATGTAATACCCCAATCCATCACTAGCGACTACTCTACGATGTACTCCATAAGTGTAAACACCAAATTCAAAAGATTCCAAGGAAACCTGGCTCTTGACAAGTCTGGTAGCAATATATTGGAGATCAATGTCATAAACAAGGTATATCTCTTGGTCAATATCCTATCCTTGTACCATAGCTCCACTAGTATACCTCTATTAAGTAATTCGTATACTACCTCCTTCCAGTACTTATCAAAATACCTCCCCATAATCATATCTCTCAGATCTCAATGAGTATATACAATAGGGCACCCCTCTATCAGAATCCACAAAATGTAATAGACATCCTCTAGATTCATTGACATCTCTCCTATCGATAGGTGTAATGTGTTGGTGTGAGGATCATATAAGTCTATCAAAGCCATCAAATAAGCTCGGTCACCCACCATGGGTTCTAACCGTATCACTTACTTAAGACCAATGGCATCAAGCCATTCCCAGTCATATTTTGTTAATAAGTCCCTAGTGGTATAAAAGAGCATTAAAAATTGATATAAACTCTTAACAACCTAGTAAGGGTAAGCAAGGTTTAAAACAAAACAAAACATGAGCAAAAAATAGTCCAAAACATAAAAAAGGATCATTTTTAGGCTAAATCATGGTCATCCCAACCAGGAATGGCCCCAAAATTTATGGCCATCATACCCAATTATGACCCCAAAATAGATTAGGCTATCCATTCCCCTAGGGACAGCCCCCAAAATGGGCCAAAATTGACCTTCGAGACCATAAAAAATAGTCAAAATTTACTTTAAAAAGCAAAATAAAGCAATAAAATTGCAAAAAAATATAAATAAAAGTACAAAACATTGAAATACATCACTAATAAGGTTTTATTACCAAATATTTAGTGTATTCTACTTAAAAATCAAAAAAATCTACAATTACACTTCTAACTCTAGAAACATGCAGTAGCAAATTCAGCCCTTACACGTCTCACACTGGCTTCACCAATTGATGAGTCTGTAGTATGGCTCATGGTGACTATATGATGGTTTTATTAATGCTCTATTACATAAAATCACTCTCCTAAACCACAACTCTCCAACTACCAAGTAAAAACTGCATAAATGAGCCCATTTTCCACATTTTGGGCTTAAATAGACCTTTGAAAGGCATGGTCATACCTGGGTAGTATGGTCAGCTAATTGTATGACCATACCATCCTAGAAGGACCATAAACTATGTAGCCATACCACCTTGGGATGGCCACCAAAAAATCACATCGAAAATAGCCCAAAAAGGTAGCAAAAAGGGTCTAAAACCCACCAAATGCAAGGCAAATATGATGGAATTCACTCAAGATCAATATTGAATCCAAATTCTTCATGGATGCATTGTAAATTTACTACTTCAAACCCTAAGAAGGTCATTGTGGTTGGACCGCCTCACAAAAATAATGTTTTCAACTCTTTTCTTCCATGAAACATCAACAAAATCATCAAAATTCTTATAAAATAGGCATATTTTCCCAAGCTAATCATATTGTATCAATCACAATATATACTATGGGTATCCAAGGTGTCACACATTCCCCAATATTTACATCATAAGAAATGAAGCAAATCGGGGATTCTAAAGGTATCACACCTTCTTCAATTCCTTTGATCACCATAAATGTTGGGGGTCCACAAGGTCCCACACCTTCCCCCTAAAATCATAAAGTAATCAAAGTTACAAAAAGTCCCAAAGGTATATATAAAGCCTTTGGTCACCCAAAACTTTCTAAAGATTCCTACGTCATCCTTTGGTCATCCAAAAATCCCCAAAGATATCTATAAACTCTTTGGTCAATTCAAAATGCTCCAAATGCATCTACGTCACCCTTTGGTTACCCAAAAAGCCCCAAAGGTATCTATAAACTATTTGGTCAACCCAAAATGCCCCAAAGATACCTACATCATCCTTTTGTCACCCAAAAATCCCTACATATACCCATAAATCCTTTGGTCACCCAAAATACCCCGATGGCATCCAGTAAGCCCATTGGTCAAATGTACATTCATATATGTCAATCAAAATCCAAAAACATCATCAAAACATCAAAATTACAAAAACATTGCATTGCATCACATTTCACACCACTACATTATACAATCGATTGCATTAGGTATACTCAGCATTGCACTTTACATTTTAGAGTTGTTCATACATGTCTAGCACCAATACTGTACACTAGTCATCATCCGAAATCAATGTTGTCAAAGTCATTATTCACATCATTCCATATTACACTTATCATTTGTTATTATATTATGGATTCTTTGATTGTATATTGACTATTTAAAATTACATAATCCAACTCAAAATTAAATAAATTTTTCATATATTTTTTATGGGAATGATAAAGAAATATGATTTTGGTTTCATACTAGGAATCTTAAGCATTATATATGTATGGCTATGTTTGTAATGAAATCATTATAGTAAATAGTTCTCTTACCTTTCACTTAAGTTATTAATTGAGTATTATTGAAATTATTATGATAATTTATTAGATTTAGAGCTATGAACGTATCTTCAATACGTACGAATTTAAGTTTAAAAATAAATATTTTAATTCTAAAATATTTTGGTTTATTATAAAAAATATTTATGTAAAAGAGATCTCTTTCTTATCAATTTAAGATGTAATAGTTAAGAAGTATCTTTTAAGATTTAATAGTTGATAGAAGTTGTATGCAAGAGATATAATCTTTTTATGGTAGAAAATCCAACTTTAAAATATTCAAACCCATGGAATAGTATTTTAATAGTATTTGAATTACGACCTAAAGAATGCTTTAAAACTTTTAGCCTATAGCCATATATCATTGCTTTAATATCATTCTTCTTAAGTAAAAAATAATGTTTAGAATAGGGATTTGCTTTTAAAAAAAAAAAAAAACTCCCTTAGATGTTGATTGATATTTAAAAAACAAATTTTAAAAATTAGTTGACTTGCAAATCATTATTTATTATTTGTTGCTTGCTATATTGTTCTTATGGTGTACTCGGATATAAGCTATTTTATGAAGTTATAAATTATTTAGACACACTTTTAAATAAATTCACATACAGAAAGTTTTATTTCATTTGGGGACTCTACATAGTGATTACCAAAGATCACTATAAAATCATTTTTTAAATTATGTATAATACTAGATCGTGGAGGAGGATAGATCTAACTATAATTTTTTCCTTGTTAGTATTAATATTCCTTCCCCCAAGTGGATAATTTGGAAGAGAAATGCTAATTTTAAGAATATTAATATAAAAATAAACTATGCAAAGAATAAATCTACTAATACACTTAACAGATATAAGGTAACATAGGTTTTTGGCCATCCATTACTAGTGTAACAAGGCATTTATTTTTAGGAAGGATATCGATTTCAGTAATGGCATTAATTATCTCATTTTTTAACAACTTTAGAAAGTCAAGTCACAGAGTTTATTAATATGATATTTAAAATATAGGTTTTACATTGAAAGGGATCAATTTGGAGATGTTTCATAGGTGCTTGCAATGTCCTTATTGATCCAATATATGAGAGGGAAGGATGTCCTTTTTATGATGTTGTCTACCGCTTTCGACATACGTGAGTGTGAGCTATAAGAAATGATGAACAACACGTGAGTGCATATAGAACATAATTTTTATGTATAATTATCACATTAGTAATGTGGTAAAAATATGTGGAGTACCATTACCACTACGGTGTCCATAAAGAGTACCTTTTATATATTTATTATACTGTTTTTCTGTACTTGAAAGCTCCAGTTTTATAAAAGACACTCGTTTGATGTTGTAATCTTGTATGAATTATAACAAATTCTCTATGGCTAAAAGTGATAAGGTCCGTGATAATTAAGTAATTTTCATACAATGACTGTATTTTTATCTTCGTAATTTTTTTCCTCTGTAATCCAAGTTCTCAAATACTGTTCGTGAGGGTGAAGAGCAGTTGATAAGAACACCATCAATGTTCAATCCCGCTGGACGTAATCGGGACGAACTTCGATTGCCCAAAGGCTTGATTAATCAAATGGTTCGGTAAACAATATTAGGGTAATTCTTTAAGGAAGGTTTTTGTTTGGATTTCCATTATATATAGAGTATCTAAAATCTTGTTGATTATGCTGTTGTGGTCAGAGCCGGACATGACTCTCTGATCATTTTGAAGGTGTAAAACTCCTGATCATAATTTTTCAAACCAAGGCCACCCCAAAAGAAAAAAAAGACTGAACTTTTTGTTTTTGTTTTGTGTCAGATAAAGTGAGCACTTTGGATTATTACGCCTTATATGTATTCGTACAGGGATTCTGTGTCCACTCAATTTGAATCCAATATGGTAAAATGAACGCAATTTGAATCCAATATGTTAAAATGAACGTTAGTAAGGAGATGCTATATTAATTTTGAAGAGAATCCATAGTCATAAAAGTCAAACAAAGCTAAAGCTCGTCTTCAAAGTATTCAAAGCTTTGTGTGATATAAATTTGAGTCTTGTTTATCAAGTAGAATGTGCTTGTCCTTTCGTTCGTAGATGGTTATAGTGCCAAATATACTCCCAACTTACTGTTATCTGGATACTTTCCCTTCTTGTTAAATCACTTTGCTCTATGTGTCACAATAATCACTTCCATGTACTGATAAACTTATTATTATCTGGATACTTTACCTTCCTCATAAATCATTTTCCTCTTTGTGTCACAATAATCAATTCCATGTACGGGTCCTTAAACAAAGAAATCCTGGTTGATTTTTCAAACTTATCCCACAATGGCATTTATGCTTAAACAAAGAAATAAAAATCCCAATTTCAAGCCAGGAAGTACTCAATGTCAATCAGTTCAACCCCTATCCGAATTTCCTTGTAAGTTATGAACTTGGTGTTCCGTTGCATCAGAAATAGTCCTTGGAATTTGACGTAAGTAGTAATGATTTGACAGGAGGAAACAAGTGGGAGCAGTTGATATAATGGAGATTCTATGGGGATAAACGTGTCCTTTGCTTTATGAAGAGGGTAATCTTGGCTGGTGGGTCTTACGACGACTTTATGGATTTCCAACACCACTGAGGAACACGTTTTAACTATAAAAGGCCATCACAGAAGTTAACGTTTCCTCAAATATTCTGTTACTTCTCCTTGTAAATTCATCTACCCTCAAAGGGTAGATGAATTTATAAGTTTGAAAAATCCTGGTTGATTTTTCAAACTTATCCCACAGAACAGTGCTCGACTTATCCAAGATTTCAGCTTTTGGGGCCATTGAGGAGGATGATTTTAGCTCTCCCTCAAAGGGTTGTACGACGTCTGGCCACTGAGGCTGTTGGAGCCGTTTGAGGGAAAAGCCAAAGACAACTATCCTCACTTGCAGTGTATTGATTTCAATGCATATTCTCACTTGCAGTGTATTGATTTTAATGCATATTGCTCAAGCATGTTCTCTCTTTTACGTGTCACTTTCAAAATTTGTATCCTAACTTTAGTTTTGAAGCTCACTCCCCTATCAATCGTTATTATTTTTTTCCGTGAGAAATGCATCA
Organism: Wollemia nobilis; assembly: GCA_028583015.1. NCBI lineage: Eukaryota > Viridiplantae > Streptophyta > Pinopsida > Araucariales > Araucariaceae > Wollemia > Wollemia nobilis. The sequence continues at coordinate 52,779 of JAQPPZ010009497.1, forward strand.
CACTTTTTGTCCAACGAATTATTCCTTCCATAAGGAGTATCATTGGTGTTGCTTTACCCAAAGGTATTATCTATTTTTCTCATTATGGATAATTATTTATGGATAAATTATTTGATACTTTTACATATTGGTGAGTGATCTATGTTAATGAGAACAATTTTTTTTAACATATGATATTAGAGTCATGATTCTAGAAAATTGAAGATTGTTTTTTAAATATAGAATTTGGAAAAATATTCTTTTGTAGAAATTGTCTTATGTTTTAGGATCCATATATTTACATAGAATTATAAATTTTAGATGATTATTGCACCTTTTTTTTTAATTTGAGGATCTTTAAAAATGTGGCCATGTGAAGGAATCTAACTAATATTGAGGGAAATATGACCTTGTAAAGTCAGTAATTTAGAATAGTGGTAGTGAAGGATAAATTTGAGCTACTCTTCAATTTAAATAAATAAATCAACTATTATTTTTGTTTTGTTTTGAAATATATTTGTGGGTTTACTTATTACTTGTAATTCATCCTTCAAACTAGTGAGGATATACACATCTTTATCAAACCTTAGGTTTATGCTAGTTTGCATTATTAATTTTTTTAGTTTGATTTGATGAAGTTAATATATTTTCTTAAAGAGAGATATTGATTTGAAAAAGTGGTTGAAATGATTAAATTCTATTAATATGATAGAGTGGCTAAATTTATTAAAATTTTAGAGGGTGTCATAACTACTAACATAAGCACTTCTTGAACAAATCATTCTATCTCAATTCTATTGTGATATGGGCAATGATATATTTCTATATTAGTCTATGAAAATTATAATTTGATTTTAGTAGCATGCAAAATATATCATTTTAGAGGAAAAACTAAAAATAAGTTCTGCAATATAGTTGCATGTTTGGTAACAATTTGTTTCTTTTTGTTATTTGATATATCATATTTTCTCAACATGTGGATTATTACAAAATATTAAACCACAACCATAAATGCAGCTCTCCTAATTTTTTTTTTTTGTAATGAACATACTATGATAATAGATCACAAAATCCTTTAAAACATATTCTTACCCACTTTAAATTCAATTTGAAAACATTTTCTTTGTAGAACCTTATAATTTTTTTGGATGGAATTAAAAAATTCTTCTATTAGTATGCTAGTGACATTTTATAAAAGTTACTTTGATATTTATATTGTTCATACTTAACTCCATTTTTTGGTATTTTGTTTTTTTTGGTATTTTTCTTTATGTAGTAGAGGGATACATTGTAAATTGTTACATTGAATCTTTTCATTAAATAGACAAATAAATTGAGTATTTTAACAATAGTTAAATCTATAAATTAATAATCACTATCAAATTTTTTTTTTAACATGGTAGAATTGGTAGCAACCACGAATTCGGGCAGGTTGTTCGGCTTTTTATGGTCACAACAGTTCGCCACAATATTATGTGTTGTCCGGCTATCTGACTGTCCGAATTTTTATGGCTGCCACAGTATTCTACATTGACCGCCCCTCCGCTACATAGATCTTCACATTGTCCGCCCCTATAATCACCATTTCACCATCATTTTAAACCTTTTACACCGTCGAAAGCACTAGGAAAGGGACATTCAATCAGATAAGGCCCGAGATTTGAACCTTGGACTAACCACTATTAATGTTAAGGAGAAAAATAAATAGTTGGTTTTTAATATAGTTATACTTTAAATTTGTAGTTGGACAAAAATTAAATAAATAAATACATTAAAAAAATTACCTAATGGATTTTTAAATTCCATTATATGACATTAAAATGACCTTAGTCAAACTACACCATGAGCATCCTATTACTGTACTTAAACAAATAATTACCATAATATTTTTGCAATAAGCATATATCACCTCTTAAGATGTTAGTACAGCTTATCTCATTGATAATTCATATTTTGAATCACAGAAATAATAATATATAAGATTAAAGTAGACTAATTTTGTGTTACATTAATTATTATTATTGGTTTTAAAAAAAAAAAACACATATTAATAAATTATAATAATTTTTTAGCCTTAATAATAATATACCTACATGTATTGAAGTATATTAACCGGTTACCCTTTTTCTCTTTAAAAAAAAAAAATTGAGTATATATTTTCGACTAGTATAAACCCCATTACCCTATAATGATCCAATCAATCTAAAAACGAAAACCAGCCAGTTCATACACTACTAAAAGTTAGAGGAACAAAGAAAAGCATAGATGAAAACATGAACCACTCAAGTGAATAGCTACTGACAATTAACTTTTAAACAAGATTCGGCACCAATATATAGAATGTCATAGATTTTATGTCTAAAGCAATCAATTATTATTCTCCTTTGATAAAAGTAGAAGACAGATATATATGCACGCAATCTGGCATAGATTGTGAAATACCGACATCACCTGTTTTTCTCGTCTTTTCCTTTCATAGATCATTACCTATTGCGTCAAACTCTAAGGACTGATTGTTGTCCCATTGTTGTTTAAAGTAAAATCAACACTGTCTCCACTGTATATACTTAAGGGCGTGGCAAATATCTCCTTTGAGAAATGAGGCACATGCAAATCTACACAGATGAAGACAAAGTGGTGCACACTCGGCTTTTGGGAAAGAGACGGCAAGATTTACTCCGTTGACCAAATGTCTGTATACATTAGAACACATTACAAAAGGAAATAATAAAATATTTAAAAAGCGATACAATGAACAAAGTAGTCAACGCTTTTCATTTAAAATACAATTTTGAACATCCGTCAGGGGGAAGCATTTCAACTTGTCGTACATTCTTGTTGGTCGTGATAATTTGAATTGAACAATTTCTTTAGGTCTAAAAAAAATAAATAAAACAATAGGTTTAAAGCAAATAATTAACTAAATTTTTACACTAGATCGACCTTCCAGGGAGGACGAAGGGAACTGTGTCCGTCTATAGAAACTTGAACTCCATTCACATTCGATAATAACCAACAATTGTTATGTTCGGCCAAGAAAAGCCGAAAATATACTACTAAAAATTAGAATGACTAACAAATGTAGAACACGAGCCCATTTTGGAGAGTGAATGCATATTACAACCATTTTACATTGCACCAATCAGTTGCTTTTGTTTTGCCAAATAAGTATCCTTCCCTTTATCTGTTTAGAGAAAGCATTGAAAGTGCTCGAATCCGATAGTTTACTCTTACTATCGCACGAAAGTAATACTCAAATGTTCGAAAATAATAGGATAGAATTATATAGTAGGATAGATGTTAAATAATAATGATAATAATCCTCCTTTATTTGTACTTCCTATCTTAAATTTTAAAATATATTATTACCAAATACTACTCATTCAAGTTATATAAATTTAATATATGAACTTATTACTGAATCATAAGCATTTTTAAAACTTTGTATAGAAGATCAAGTTGATCTAATTGTTTTATATTTAGGTGTAATTTTCAATGGAAGTTAAGGTGTAATAGGCCTATAGACAGGGTTAGTAGAAACTGATCACTATCTTTTCTATTGATTGATAATTAAAAATTGAGTTGTTATAATGATACTAACTTATTGATATTTACTCGTGTTTTGAACTAGCTAGCGAAGAGTAGTCGTTGTAAGCACTAACGATGAATATACTATTTCCTTCTTAAAGCAATGAAAAAAAGTGTGTTTGAAAATTATAACTAGATCAATAGAAAGATGGAAAAAAACTAGTTAAAAGAATGTTGTTTATGTTGTAAGAAAAAATTTAGGATGAGTAGGACATGATGAATTGAGTAAATATACATGTTATTAAGTTGTTCACACTATTGGGTAAATATTTCAGAGATATTTTGAAACAATGCATAGTAAACACAAAATTAATATAATGATAGTATTGAAGTAAATGATAGATGAGACCAATGGATAAGGGATATGGTTATTTTTGTAATTTATTTTTTTTATTTTTCTCCCAAAGATACAATAAGGTTTGATGTGGATGAAATTATCTATCTATAGATATGTTTCAATAATATAGATATGTTTTAGTGTAAAAAGTTTTCTATAACCAAAGGAAATATTATTATAGGTAAAATGAAAAACTAATAGATATAATAAAAAAAATTAGTAAAAATAAAAGCATGGAAAATACATGTCAAAATGGTATGAGATAATGTTAAAGTAGTTAACAACCTAGTCTAATAAAGTGTAGATCCATGATATAGTCTTATCAAACATTATATATAATTGTTATTGTTGTTTTTGGTAATACAATTATGTGGCTAGTTGAAATACAATGAAAATATTATTGATGAATCCTATTTCAATTTCATGTAGTCCATTAAAAAATAATTATGTAAGAAAAATACAAATGAATGTAATAAATTTTCTAGTAAGGCAGATCAATAAATGATATTTTTAATTTTTCTATATTATACAATTAGATAATAAAGTTCTCAACTTGTGAAAACCTACCATTTTATTAATTCAAGTATAATTTAAATTAAAAAAATGGAATGAGAGGTTTTGCAGTTAGGATAAGTATAAATATGTACTCAAAATGAACCCAAATCTAACTTCCCATACATATTATAATACTCTTGATGGTTGTCTTATATAATTTATTAGACAAAATATTGTAGGGATAATTATATATATATATTAATTTGGATTATTATTTTTCATTATAATCAACTCATATTTTAAAAAGTGCATAGAGAAAAGTAATTGTGTTACTATTCCAAGATGAAATTATCAAATATTTTTTGGATTTGTATATATCATCCCCTCAATTAAATAGTTAGATAATCTAAGCTATTAAATTTCTAATAATATATAAATTAGTGATATTATATGGAAGTGCATACATGAATATTTTATATAAATTATATAGACTTCTCTTCAACCACCTAATGCTAATTTAGCCTTTTATACAAATACCTCTCTTAAAAATCTAGATGGTTCGGTTGTAAAAGCAAAGTACATGCATAATGATTTCCCAATAGTTTGAAATATTCCTTGGTGTAATTAAAGGAAATATCTCAGCCTTTTATACAGATGCCTTTCTTAAATATCTAGATGGTTCGATTGTAAAAGCAAAGTACATTTTCCAATAGTTTAAGATGTTCATTGGTGTAATTAAAGGAAATATCTCATAAACATATAGTCAATATAGATCACCATAATGATTGCACATATAAAACATGTATGTCGTGTATAGTACATGATGTTGAAAATGATAGCCATATTTTTTATATGTCCTAATTTCAAGAGAGACATAATTTCATTCGTACACAAATTTGAAAATAATTTATCTACATATTAATTGTCTTGACTATAATTTTTTGGAAATTGCTTACTAATGAAACTCTTTTAGGACAATTTAAGGCAACACTATTGGTAGAAATTATTTTTTAAAACCTAATCACATAGTAATGGTGATAAGAGCTAATAATTATTCTATGGATGATAAGGAAATACAAGTACAATTAAATGATATACTAGTTAGCATACTAGTGAAACTTTTTAAAATGTATAGAAACATCAATAATATAGGGTAAGAACTAACATGTGAACACACATAATCAATTTTATGAAATATATTGATATCTCATTGCCACTGAATATTCCAAAGGAAAAAAAATCTTTGAATAAGCTTGGGTTATATAAATCAAACTTATAATTAATTATTTCCAATATAAGTATAAGTGTAGGTGGATAGATAAACATTTTTTTCTCTTGTTCACTTATTTTTATCCTTATTTATGTACATTGGTTATTATAGACATAAAAAAAATATTTCTTTCATTATTTCTGGTATTTCTTGCCCTAATTCACACTATAATGCTAAGTTATATGACACCAAAATTTAAAAAAGTGTAGAAAAATCATAAACCATTTAGTAAAATCATTGTGTTATCATGCTATAAAATATAGGAATGAAAATAAAAACCTTGTATAGTATTTTAACATTTTTTAGTAATCCTATTTTAAAAAGTTAAAATTTATAGATGGATAAATTTTAATTATTTTATTAGTTAAAGTTTTGATGTTCATTTAATTTGGATTGAGGATGTGATTTATTTCTTAATTTATTTTGTTAATATAAGTAATTAAAATTAATATTAAAATTGGTTATCATAAGGTTTACTGACTAGAAGATTATAAAAGACAATCATCACTATGAATATGATTAGCAAAAAATTGTTAAGGGTATCTTTTACAAGGTATATATTATTCAAAATAATTGACTGAATTTATTTTTTATGGATTATTCTAAATTATTATGGAAAATAATATAAAATATCAAGAACATAGTTCATAGAGTTTTGAACCACTTATGATACCTCAAAGTGCATCCATTTGAAACAAGTATATTACCCAAATATAGAGTTGTAGACACCAAAACAACACCAATCCGATTAAGTGACTACAAACACTGATCGCATTGACACACATAGCTTTCAGGGCAACCCTTAGAGGTCAAACAGTGGTCCTAGCCACTCACATAGCAGTTTAGAAGGTCAGAAAGTGAGCAGAACAAATATGGTCGTTTTAACAAGCCTTTAATCAAAAAAAAATTTCAAGCCTTAAACAAGCCTTTAATCAAAAGCAAATTTCAAGCCTTAAGCAAGCCTTAAAATCCAAAGCAAGCCTAATCAAAACAAGGCCCGGCCGAAGTGTCGCGATATCGCGACACTTCGGCCCCAAAGCCAAGACCAGGCCGAAGTGTCACGATATCACGACACTTTGGGCCCAAAGCCAAAGCCCGGCCAAAGTGTCGCGATATCGCGACACTTCGGCCGAGTCTTGGCTTTGTGGCGAAGTGTCGCGATATCGCGACACTTCGGCCACAAAGCCAAGACCGGGCCGAAGTGTCGCGATATCGTGACACTTCGGGCCCAAAGCCAAAGCCCGATCGAAGTGTCGTGATATCGCGACACTTCAGCCCCAAAGCCAAGACCGGGTCGAAGTGTCGCGATATCGTGAAACTTCGGGCCCAAAGCCAAGACCGGGCCGAAGTGTCGCGATATCGCGACACTTCGGGCCCAAAGCCAAGACCGGGCCGAAGTGTCGCGATATCGTGACACTTTGGCCCCAAATCCAAAGCCCGGTCGAAGTGTCGCGATATCGCGACACTTCGGCCACAAAGCCAAGATCGGGCCGAAGTGTCATGATATCGCGACACTTCGGGCCCAAAGCCAAAGCCCGGCCGAAGTGTCGTGATATCGTGACACTTCGGCCCCAAAGCCAAGACCGGGCCGAAGTGTCGCGATATCGTGACACTTCGACCCCAAAGCCAAAGACCGGGCCGAAGTGTCACGATATCGCGACACTTCGAGCCCAAAGCCAAGACCGGGCCGAAGTGTCTCGATATCGCGACACTTCGGCCCCAAAGCCAAAGCCCGGCCGAAGTGTCGCGATATCGCGACACTTCGGCCCCAAAGCCAAGACCGGGCCGAAGTGTCGCGATATCGCGACACTTCGGGCCCAAAGCAAAGCCTGGCCGAAGTGTCACGATATCGCGACACTTCGACCCCAAAGCCAAGACCCGACTGAAGTGTTGCGATATCGCGGCACTTCGATGTCAAAGACAGTGCCATAACCAATCAGAGGCAGGCGTCGACCAATCAAAAGCAGACATCAAGGCAGACATTCAACTAATCAGAGGCAACATTTTGCCAATCAGAGGCAGCATTAAAGCAATTCAAAGCAGACGTGAGACAGGTGGCAGCCGAAGACAGCCATTTATGGCTCCTGCCTTGCGTGCACGCGTAGGTGGGTAGGCTGGCCGTTGGGAGACTATCACAGGTGCAGTCATGGCAGCCTAAGTCATGGAGGACTTTCCTACCTCTTAGGAAGGCATGGCCGCCATGTGGCATCACTGCGTACCATTTTCAAAGAGACCCTGTGGATCTATAGAACAGTGGACTTCACCAACTGCAGTAATGAGACGAGCAGTTTCAAAAATAGATCCGGTCCGAGGCCATGCCTCATAACTACTGATGTGAGTTCCTAGCGATAATCTCAGTGTGAGCCATGCCTCATAATCACCTGGCAAGGGTCAAATCTTAGCGGCCCCTGCAGATTTAGGGTTTGACATTAATGTTTCAGAGGTGAAATCCTCTATAAAAACTAGCTCAAAGCAATGTAAACCAGGAGAAGAAAGCATTTTTCTTAAGGTAACGAAGTGCTGTTAAACCCAAGACCCAATCATATTCCTTTCAAATTCGGTATTCTGCACCCGTAATCTCTTTCACGAGGGAGGTTATCGATGGCTTTCCAGAAGCGTGAATCTGAACTTCAGACCAGACACTCAACCACAGTGAACCATTAATTTGTCGACACTCCATTCTCTCAGATTTTGAGCCTATCCCTAGTGGATTGGCATCGAAATTAAGTTTCAACGGGGGCGGCCCGTTTGGGCACCCTACGCACGTTCTTATTCTCAATCTAATTTATGTTGTTTTCAAATATATCTTGTAGATGACTGTGTTTAAATAGATTATGCTTTCTGTTCGAGTATATTTCCAGCATCACACTTTAAACTGTTTAGCTTGGCTATCAAACATATTATCATATTATTGTGATTATAGACGTTCATCAAGTACTATCATGCTTATATCATTTTTGTTACGACACTAACCTGCAAGGAACTACACTGATTCGACAGTGGATTGGTCGACTGTTTCAAGGGCAGTGGCCATCTGGTGACGTTTTCTGATTTCGGTTAGAGTCGTAGGTTGCGTAGAGTTGTTTGGTTGCACGCATTTAATAAATCTTTCGAATGTATTGTTTATCGATTTTTAAAGTCAACGCTCTACCTTTTTGCAGCAGGTGCTATTAACGCGTTTACTATTTCTTTGATTGCAGGAGAAACAACAACAAGCAAGGACTCATTAACATCAGCGACGGTAGTACGTTTGCCCGCCCATTTTGCATGTGGGCATGCAGAAAGAAGATCAATGTGCACAAATTGTAACAGAGATCCATTTAACACTCCTAGCCCCTAAAAAGGGAGGAAACGTATTTGTAACCGAGGATAAGAAAATTTAATAAAGAGGGTTGTGCTTTAAATACATATTTCTTTTATTTCCAATTTATCTCTTTTCTTTGTTTTGTGCATAGTGTTTCTTTTGTTTTCGGAATCTCATGCTTTCAGTGGCAATCACGGTGGGACCGTTCCCAGATTTTTAAATCACAGAAACTAATCAGATTTGTTGTGTTTTGTGCTTAACAGGTACCTTTTTTTAAGCCGAAGGTCAGAAACAGCAAGTCCAGGCAGAAAAGAGGTAACGGTTTCTAACTGTCCCTGTCATTTTCTGTTGTGTTATTTCTGTCTATTTTATTTGTTGATTCTTTTTACTTTCATTTTTTTTTAATTATTAAATAAAGGTAGAGAAATTTTCCATAAATTTTTCTTGCTTTATTTAGTTACTAAAAAAAAAAAAAAAATTTCAAATTTCTACTTGCTGTTTTTCGGTTGGTAGTGTTTGTATGGCATAGGGAAAGTTTCTTTTTGCTGCTTGTTTCATTTTTATTAAATAAAATGAACCACACACACTTCACGTGGTAAAATTAAACCAAGGAGCTGGTCGTAAAACCCCAGCCCTTGAGTAAGACCAACGGTGGGTTCATCACCACCTTGGCTTAGCTTTGCATCCATTTCCCCGATTGTCACTGTTGTTAGGCGTAAATCCTGATGAAAGTTGACCGAGTGTTGCTGGGGTGATTCCCATGCACGCGAGGATAAGTCTTCTATGGTAGGTGTCATTAATAGGACAATCCCCCCTTCCGTACCGCCTATGTTCCACGTACCATCTGCTCTCACGTACCTATAGTTTCCCTCTCGTAAGGGCGGGTATATAGAGAGGTTGGTATATCGGTCCGACAATGGTATATTGAAGGGGCGACCATTTATGGGAGTCATATGAGCCAACATTATGCATTCAAATGTTTTTCAAAACTTGCAAAAAACAAAACAAAACATCAAAATGCACTAAACCAGTTTAGAACGCACTATTTAATCCTTAAAAGAGATAATCACTATTTGTGTATGCGAGTGTTCATTTCTGCTTAGTGTAGACAAAAAGAAAAATCATCATAAACGAGATAAAATTTGCTTAGATAGTAGAGAAGCACCACAATGGTGTACACCCGTAGCCAAGCCCAATCAAGGGCGGACGCTGCGGAAGGTGCACAAAGAGAGGGTGCTAGTCACCTTCGCTTAAGCCCTAAGGACTTGGCCATAACGCCTTGGTGGTCTGGCCTACAAGAGAGTCCATATCAAGCCACATCAAAAAGAAATTATTGGGAACCCCCTCTATGGGGTATGCCCATTCAACATAGTCCCTTTCGGGAAGAAGCTTTACATGTAGATCTCAATGTAAATAGACAACCACCTCTTAAGGCTAGATCTGAGTGGCTGCAATGCGATGAAGTGCTAGAGAGGCATAGTATTCATTTGGAGAGACAACGTGGATATGGTATCTCTCCTTTGCCTCCCATTAGAACAGAAAGACAAAATCCAGAGCGCAGGGCTCTTTACACAGGGCGAGCTAACTCTGCCCGCCCCTTTCAAACCCATGAAAGGGAGTACGAGGAAAGCCATCACATTCCTCAAGGATAGCAAACAGCGTGGGAACCTTGCATTTCCGCATCTGCTAGGTATCATGATCACACATTAAGGCCAAAGCCTCAAGTAAATGTCACCTACCTCGACAGAGGGAAGCAACCCATTGAAATTTTAGATCATCAAGATCGAGGCAAACACAGGAAAAACATTCAATCCTCCTCAGCAAAAGATGGCAGACCAAGTTGACCCGACAGTCGCCAGACATGCCGCTCGCCAAGCCTGAATCACGCAGCTTGATCAAGGTCATCAGGAGTTAGAGTACTTATACTGCCTGAATAAAGAGCGCATGCAACGCGAAGCAGATGAGTTGCGCTATAAACTACCTGAGAGGGTGCCAACCCCTTGCACCCATAGAGAAGAACAATATGAGAGGCACAATCCTTTGGTGCAGGACAGGTTTGCATGACCTCATCAAGCTTTGCCTCCGAGACCTCATAGACCCGAGAGGGAGGCTACTCCCTGAAACAATGATGGGTACCCTCAACGGGGACTCAATCAGGGTCATAGGTCTCGCCCAGAGACTCCTCAAGAAGTTTATGAGGAGTACGAACCAGAAATAGAATGGGCCAAAATGCCCCATCAAGGCAGGAGGGCTGCCACTCGGCCACCCCCCCATAGGCCTCCAGTCTCCCATAACTCACAACGGGAACAAACAAAAGAGGAAGAAATAAAATCTTCCGATGCATACAAGGCGCTATTAGAGCGTTTGGAGTCTGTAGAGACAAAAGCTTCTGGGCATCAAAAACCCACATTACGTCAACTCCACATTCATCCAGTGCATCCCTCAGTGCCCACACCTCTTTACCCCGAACATTTCAAGTTACCTCAATTGGCAGTATTTAATGGTGAAGAGGACGCACAAGAACATGTCACAAGATTCCTAAGCCAATGCTTCGACATCCAAGATAATGACGCATTGTTGCTTAGGACATTCATAACCACATTCGTAGGCCCTGCCTCGGATTGGTTCACATAATTACCCAAACACAGACATAAACAACCTAGATCAATTAGTAGATGCGTTTCTTGAACGCTTTGCCTTCAACACAAGGAAGAAGGCATCACTGAGTGATCTGGCCAGCCTCAGGCAATATGAGGAAGAAACAATGGTAGCATATGGGAATCGATGGAGGGCTTTGCTTTCTAAGTTACGCTATCGTCCCCCTATGTCTGATCTCACACAGATGTTTGCACGGAGTTGCTTAAAATCAATCTCTGGGCTATTGCTGCTGTAGCAATATGACAGTTTAGAAGAAGCTTTGGCGCAAGCCAGAGTTATAGAAGATATTAAGATAGGCGAAGGCGCAATCGCCAAGCCTAAAAATAAAGAGTGGAATAAAACCACTAAGACTGGGAATACGCAATCACAACCCACTGTGGTTAACCAAGTTGCGATAAATGTTCCCAAGCTTGTGCAAGAAATGCAGCCCCAAAAGGCTAATTACCAGGCAGTGCCTCCTAGTTATGAAAAAGATAATAAGAAACAGGAGCATAATCAGCAGCGTCGCCCTAGGCGATAATTCACCCCTTACACGGAGTCTAGGGACTCCTTATTTGACCGCTTGTCAATGGCAAATTTAGTCACCCTTCCAGAGATCCGTACTGTAGACCCTAATGCCCCCAAGCCTAAGGGATACAGAGAGGAATTATATTGTAGATTCCATAGGCGAAGGGGACATGACTTAAACGGATGCTGGAAATTCAAAGGATTAATCCAAGATTTAATCGACAATAAAACATTAGCCGTAGATAACCCCATATCACCAAATAATCAACAAATAGGGGTATTCAAGGACCCTTTGCCTACCCACGAGGCACAGGCAAAGCCTCTCCAGATTAACGAGGTGCGACAGAATCTTCCCATGCAAGGATTTGTGGGAATGATCAGCATAGTGACAAGGAACAAAAAGTACCCAGCAGTTGCCCTCGAGGTAGCTACAAGGGAAGTTCTGACAACATCGCAGCCTCAACAATGCCCAACGTAGTTGCCTCCGCCTAGACCCGAGGTCACGATACGGACCAAACTCATGCAGAGTTTGCGGACCACATCGGCCAGGATTTCCATTTACGAGCTTATTCAACAGTCAACACCTCATAGAGAAGATCTTATGAAAATATTAAAAGCCATAGAATTACAGCCTCATGAAGAAAATTCTTTCAACAACTTCGTGGGACATGTGAAGCGATTTACGGAGCCGGTCATCACCTTTAGAGAGGATGAAGTCAAAGCAATATCGAATGACACGGCAGATCCACCCCTGCACGTTGTTGCGCGGGTCAATGGGATCCCATACAAGAGAGTTTTGGTAGATACTGGCTCATCCAGTAACATCATTACCACTGCAGACCTGAAACATTTGAAGGCGCCGACCTCTCATATCACAGACCTCCACGTACACACTGCGAGCTTTTAATGATGCAATATGCTCGACGATCGGCACAATTGTTCTACCTTTCCAGGTAGGACAAAAGACAATACCAACATTGTGCCATGTGTTGGAAGGCGAGATGGCTTACAATATACTGCTAGGGCGGCCTTGGATCAGGGACATGAAGTGTGTCCCTTCGATCACTCACCAGTGCTTAAAGTATGCTTTTGAAGGAGAAATAAATGTAGTCCCAATGGACTTAGAACCCTTCAAGTATTGCAATGCGGTACAATTAATGCCTCAATCGAACCTCCCTTCAACGCATTTGGATTTCTAGTTAAATCCATCTAAACAGGGTCCAATACCGCAGGCACCACTGGTGACCAAATCACCAAAATCCCAGCCAGGTGAATCCTCATCATCTGCTCCTTCACTACCAACGCCACCTGTCATGGCTAAATAGAAGGACAATGGAAAATAGATCATGGAAGAGGCTCAGCCCCTAGAAGAGGGGTTGCCAACAATTTCAATGGTGTCAACAGAGGAAACACCTAGCACAACGGAAGCTAAGACTCTTAAACCACCAAACATGGAATGGACTCAGGAATGACTCCCGTTCCCTCCCTCCAAAGCATCAACAATCACAATTGAAATGGCCAGTACAGGCTTGGGGGAGTACTTAGTGCATAATTTTGTGGCAACGCCTACAGTAGAATCAGTACAAGATATGGGGAGACCTCGCCTTCCCATAGGAATAGTTGTTCCTCTAGGTCACCCACCCAACCAAATTTTTTTTTTGTATGGGGGCCTTGACCATGGTCTTGAACCATGCAAGCAAAAGGAAGCAGACGAAGAGCCTTTTGTTGAAAATATCAACTATCTATCAAACTCATATTTTGCTCTAAGATATCTCGGCCAATGCAATTGGCATGGATATGGGCTAGGCAGATATGAGCAAGGGATGTGTGTCCTTTGCCAACCAAGATATCAGATGCCATATGATAAGTCAGGAGTAGGGTTCAACCATCCCCTGCCCTTAGACATCTTGGTAGAAAATATGCAAGGCCTAGACATAGGCAACAAGGGGGGATTGGCATCAGACCTGTATGCCAACCCAAATACAAAATACACATTGGGAGACTACCTCCCATGGTCAACAAACACCCTTGGCAACAGCAGTAACTCCTCTCCTTTGCTAGAGAGGTGAAAGTTCGGACATTAATTCTCAAAGAGAACATCAACGGTGTCTGGACATCTTTTTGAAGTTGTTCCCCTTAGAGGTTCCAGTCGAATCAATACAGTGCCAAGAGAATCAGGTCCCTCCACCAAGAGTGGAACAACCGTAATGGGACCAGATTAACTTACTGGAACAAGGAGAACCCTCAACGTCGCAAGTAACAGTTGCTGAAGAGAATGAACATTTTTAGATCTTCGAAAGTGATTCAGAAGATGAGACTGAAATGATCTATATCAAACATGCGCGATGGAATAATCGCCCTTTAACTCATGAAGATCTAATGGGACAGATGGGCATAAGGTTAGGGCATGAATGGTGGGTAGACCCAATGAGGTGGGACCAAGTGCTGGATCCATGGCTCCAAATTCACGATGAGCACCGTCCACCTCGAGACCCTATCATGACATTAGTGCCGAGGGAAGACCCTGTCCTCCTATCAGCACATAGGGACGATCCATTCGTGCCCGTTCCAATAGAGCTAGATCCAAAGTATAGGGAGCATCTAAAAGATTCAAGTTATCACACCCGTGGTAATGGAGACAAAATTCATTCCATCCACATGATCTCCATTGATTTGACCGCACCCATCCGCAATCCGACTGATCCAGCACGATCATTGCATCTAGACATAGATGCCATAGATTGGGATCGCGTCAATTCACCTTTATCACCATCAGAGTACTGGCATTTCGATGAAATGCCTCATTTTACCCTAGGGACAACTCAGGATATTTTTTAAGATGAAGAGGAACCCGAGGTTCCCAACACAGATCTTAATTCAGCTAATGATATCCATTTGATCCCGACTCCACATCAGTTGGAGGACGGATCCCACATGTCAGTCGAGGAGACGACTGATGTAGATATCGGCACAAATCCAATGAATCCACAGATTCTCAAGCTAGGGGTAAGTCTTTCCCCCGAAGAGCAAGCCGACTACATTGCCCTTCTCAAAGAGAAGAAGGAGGTTTTTGCATGGTCGTACAAAGATATGCCAGGACTAGACCCGCATCTAGTTATGCATAATTTAACGCTTGATCTGATAATCAAGCCTGTAAAGCAAAAACTACGTAAGATGCACCCAACAGTGGCCTTGATGGTCAAATACAAATTGCAAAAGCTGTTGGATGCACAGTTTGTCATCTGCGTGGATTATCCGCCATGGCTGTCCAACATGGTTCCCGTCAAGAAGCTCGACGGGAGGATTCGCATATTCACTGATTTTTGAGATCTCAACAAAGCGATTCCTAAGGATGATTTCCCCTTGCTGAGCATTGATGCATTGGTAGACGCTACAGCAGGTCACGAAATGCTCTCCCTAATGGATGGTTTCTCGGGATACAATCAAATTCGTATCAATCCTGAAGACCAACTAAAAATGGCGTTCACAATGCCTTGGGGGACATTTTGTTATAAGGTCATGCCTTTTGGCCTTAAAAATGCTGGCGCTACTTACCAATGTTCCATGACATATATCTTCCATGATTACATGCACAAAAATTTGGAAGATTACATGGATGATTTGTTAGCCAAGTCTCTCTTGTGCTCAAATCATATCGATGACTTAAGCAAGATCCTCGATCGCCTCATGGAGCATAAAGTTAGACTAAACCCCAAGAAGTGCATCTTTGGCATCACATCTAGAAAACTCTTGGGTTTCATAGTATCAAAGCGAGGCATCGAGGTGGACCCAAAGAAAGTCAAGGCAATCCTTGAAATGGTTCCCCCAACTACAATCAAGCAGCTAAGAAGTCTGCAAGGAAAGGTCGCATCGATTAAACGCTTCATAGCGCAATTATCTGACAAGTGCCGACCCATGAAAAAATTATTGCACAAGGGGGTTACATTTCATTGGGATGACGAGTGCCAGTCAGCCTTTGATGAGATCAAACAATACTTGGTTTCGTCGCCAGTATTGGCACCACCTAGACCAGGAGTGCCATTCTACTTATACATCTCAGCTACTGAGGTGGCACTGGGTGCCATGCTAGCCCAGAAGAATGAATTTCACAAGGAACAGGCTACTTACTATCTTAGTCGCACCACTGGTCGGTTATGAACTTAACTATGCATACATTGAGAAACTACGCTTGGCAGTGGTGTTTGCTACCAAAAAGCTATGCCACTACATGCTGAGCAACACTATGTATGTTGTGTCTAAGGAGAATCCATTGTGATATATGATGAGTCGTACTTATCATAGTAGTCGCACGACGAAATGGATCATGTTGTTGACGAAATTTGACATAGAGTTTATTGGACAAAAATCTATCAAAGGACAAGTCATAGCTGATCAACTAGCAGAGGCTCCTCTCGAAGACGATACGCCTCTGGTCATAGAACTACCCAATTATGGGGTATTCCATGTCTCAGAATCGCCAGATCCTGATGAGCCTGAGTCACAGGCCGACATAACCCTATTATTAGATGGTTCTAAATGTGAGCAAGGTGGTGGCGCGGGAATTGTATTCTTCACACCGCGAGGTGCTCCAATGCCCCTGTCATTTAAATTAAACTTCCCGTGCACCAACAATAATGCGAGTATGAAGCCTTGCTCCTAGGTCTTCGAGACAGACAATCGCCATGAACATCAAAAGACTGAATATATTTGGTGATTCGCTGTTAATAGTCAATAAAGTCAAAGGGGTATATCAATGCAAATGCCCAGTCCTGCAGGCTTATAAAGCCCTCGTGGACAAATTCTTGGAAAAACTTGAGTGGTATGACATCGAGGCACTCCCTCGATCATCGAATCATTTTGCGGACACAATGGCCTCCTTGGGGTCACTAATTCCGCAAGACCTTTCCGGTGATATGACAACCATTCAAGTCAAAACCTTATCGCAATCCGTGATGGAGCGCGCAAGCTCAGACTTGACGCCAGGAATCCACATGATCCAGATTGAACCATCCTCGGATAAGTTCTCTCGAATCCGAGATCGTCTGAAACATGCCAACTAGGGGTCCTTGTTCTCCCCTACTCCCATTAATAGCAACACAACGCTATTCTTACAGGTTCTATCCCATTCAGCGTTTGCTAGGGATGAAATTCAAGAGGGATTGGCTATTCATACTGTCAAGGTTTCTGATCAACAAGACTGGTATTTACCCATCAGAGACTACCTCAAGTTAGGTAATCTCCCGCTTGGATTGACTCATGCCACAAAACGAGCACTCAAGTAGAAAGCGGCTAAGTATGTCTTGATAGGAGACATTTTGTATCGTTGCAGCTATGAAGGAATCCTCCTTCGTTGCTTGGACCAGCAAGAGTCCACTTGGGCGATCACCCAAGCACACGATGGAACATGTGGTGGCCACTTTAGTGGTATGGCCATCGCAAAGCACATTCTTTGCATGGGCTATTATTGGCCATCTTTAGAGCGAGATTATTGCACCTATGTCAAGAAGTGCATGAAGTGTCAACATCATGCCAATTTAATGCGCATACCTTCTCAGGCCTTGTAGACAGTCCAGTCTACTTGGCCGTTCTCACAGTGGGGCTTCGATCTAATTGGAAAGATCTCCCCTGTGTCGTCAGGCCGTCACACGTTTATCATAACGACCATAGAGTATTTTACCAAGTGGGTGGAAGCAATTCCACTTACCTCTACGATAGGACCCCGCATTGTGGAGTTCATTTTGCATAACATCATATGTCATTTTGGTATTCCATCCAAAATAGTCTCGGATAATGGGATGCCTTTCAAGAACAAATACGTGCGTGCTTTGACCACAAAGTACAAGATTCAGCATATCTTTTCAACACCCTATTATCCGTAGGCGAATGGGCAAGCATAAGCGTTAAACAAAACGCTAGTTGCCATCCTTAAAAAGACCTTTGCAGATAGTCATAAGGATTGGCACATTCAAATCCCACTTGCCCTATGGGCCTATTGCACTAGCATTCGGACACCCACTGGGGCCACCCCGTTTTTGCTTGTGTACGGCTCCGAGGCAGTCATGCCTCTAGAGTTGGAGATTCCTTCCCTGCGCATATCAATGTAGGAGTTCATCGATGATGACTTTGCGCGACAGGCCCGGTTAGACTAGCTTATGTTGCTTGACGAACGACGCGTTAATGCTCTCGAGCATTTACGTATTTATCAAGAGCGACATTAGAAAGCTTACAACATGAAAGTTCACCTGAGGGACTTTCGGGTTGGTGATTTTGTTTTTAAGGAAAACCAACAAAATTCTAGTTTGTCGTCCCACCTAAGGGACAAGTTTGCGGCAAATTGGTTAGGTCCATATGTCATTGATAGCAAAATAGGACCCGGGACGTACCGGCTAGCTTCTCTTGACGGTATCAAGGAAACATAACCCTTGAATATCAGTCATTTGCGACCATTTCATATCTAAGAGAGCCAAATCCCAAAAATGCTCCAAGGATTGTCAAAATCGCTTGGTCAAACCCCAAAAATGCTCCAAGGATTGTCAAAATCGCTTGGTCAATCCCAAAATGCTCCAAGGATTGTCAAAATCGCTTGGTCAATCCCAAAATGCTCCAAGGATTGTCAAAATCGCTTGGTCAATCCCAAAAGGCTCCAAGGATTCTTGCAATTGCTTGGTCAATCCCAAAAATGCTCCAAGGATTTCCATAATCGCTTGGTCAAAAATCAAGAAAATTCAAAAACAACAAAAATCATCAAAAAACAACAAAAATTTGCATCTCATTTCTAGGCATACTCAAATCCATCAATAGAGAGTTCTTCTCGCACTTCATCTTCATATTCACAAAAATCAATCCATCAAAAATACAAAAATACATAGATGCATTAAAGCATTGCATCCATACGTTGCATAGTTGTGGTCGTACAGGTCAAAGGCACCATAGGCTATAATTGCTCTGCTAGTCCATCTTGTTCCACACTATTCCATTTTGCAAAAACAACAAAAACACCATGCATTGCTTTTACCACAAAAGAGTCAGTGGTCTTTTAATGTATCAAGAGTTTTCATGATTCAGTCATCATTTTGCTATTTAGCCATGTAATGTATCAAGTCAAACAGATTTTATGAAGGTAGAGTTACACTTGAAATACACCTTGTTACGTAACATCCCAACACAAATTAAAACACATAAAAAATTCCCAAGTTGTGTGAATGAAAGATGAAACCTGCACAGTAATCCAGGTCACCATAAGCGAAACGGTTATCTTGCTCATCCCCCCGTGCGAATGATTCTAGAAAGCTGAGAATTCACAAAAGGACAAGCTCTTTCCTATCCATTCCCCTCCATATATAGTGGTTTTCACCAATACCAAATTCCAATCATAGTTGGTTCCCAAAGTTGTAAGGATTTGTACTACATGTCCCTGCCAAGGATGGATAGTCATCCCCAAAACCTAAAGGGATCAACCCCATTCACAAACAAAATTCCAAAAAATCACCATCCTAACACTCTCCATTCACCTTTGGTCTCCAAGTTGTAAGCATTCGTACTATCCGCCCCTGACCAGGATGGGTAGTCATCCCCAAGGCCTAACAGATCAATGCCCTTGCTCCATAATCTCCATCATCTCCTTGGTACCCAACGTTGTAAGGATTCATACTATCCGCCCCTAACCAGGATGGGTAGTCATCCTGAAGGCCACAAGGATCAAAGCCATTCACAAGCTCAAATCCACAATACTCAAAACACAAAATCAAATAACAATGGTCATCGCCACTATTAAAAATCCTTGCTCAAAAAGAATTAATAGAAAATAAACAGTGATTTTCATCACTATATAGACGAGCAAACCTCTAAATCATTTAGCCAACAAACATCCTAAACTTGAATCCCTGGAATTCTCAGCATTCGAAAAACCATCTAGGTGATCCTCATTACAGGTTTGGTTGATAGCCTATCTGGCAATGGTGGTATCCTACCCGCATGACGATATGTCTGTCACATTCACTTTGCGTGTGTGTAGACCAATGTTTGCATAAGGATGAGCTAGCTTATGGTATCTTGGATAACACCGTAGATTAATCTAACTAAATACAACAAAGGATTTAGTGGAGCTAATTAGGTGATCCTCAGTACAGGTTCGGTTGAAAGCCCATCTGGCACTGGCGATATCCTAACAAATACCACATAAATGAACTCAATTGCACACACAGGGATGTGAAATAACTTGGTCAACAACAAGTCTAATTCGTACCTTGTTCAAAAGTCTTGTAAGATAAAGTACAGTCATGGCTAGTAAGTCAAAACCGTCTGAGTCTCAGAAAACCTTAGCTACATTTCTAAACCAACTGCACTATTTTTCATCCTTACAATACCATCAGAAAATACAAAAAAAAGAAAAACCACATGTATACATACAAAGTCATGCATCACAGCAATCGCCTAAAAGACAAAATAATAGAGTTCTAAACAGCCTATGGTGCCATAGCCAAACACCACAAAGTCCATCCATCCATTTCATTTTTGCATATCACATACATTTGCATTTATCACAACATATGTATCCATCAAAATAAATCAACATACAACAATCGCATGTATCATACCATATGCATCAATCAATATAAAGTAGCATGCATCCATCAACATCAATCATTATGCATACCATAATATCATGACATATACACAAAGAAAGAAAATAAAAACAACAAAAACATCCCAAAAATGCAACACAAAAACATAAGCAATAAGCATTGCCAGACACAAGTGCTCTTGCACTTAACCTCTTGGCATAAAAAATTGATGTCGGGGATTAAATTATCACTCTCCTACTTCCCCAAAAAGGCTACCATAGTCGGACCGCTCCACGGGAAGACGGGTTTTTGATAATTTCACCCCATTATGGCATCACCAAAAGGGTTAACACCCACCAAAAATAGGTCCAAATGTTGGGAAATTGCACGTGCTTAAATGGTAAAACATCTAAAGGCACCCTAACCTAAGTCATCTTAGGTCAAGCGACTCGTCGCTTTTCTCATGAAGGTCATTCCCTCATCGATTCGTCGCTTGAGGGGGTAGTCACATTTAGTCACCAATCAACAAGCACACACCCAACCAGGGCAATGGCATGCATTCAAAGAATCATTGACAAAGACAATCACGCTCCTTCTTGAGGCAGTAAACAAGCAATCATTAAATTGATCAAACACTTGGTATTCCCGAAACATGAACACAAGGTTCCCCTCGTGGACAAAAGGTTACGCCCTTTGCCTAATCATGACTGATCAATGTCCAAGCTCAAGTCACACCTTACCAAAATAGGTTAACACTTGAAATCAAATTACTTAGCTCGTCAGAAGAAAGGATTCAAGAATGCATGCCCTTTCCATACTTGGGGCATCAAAATTTGGTTAGGTTACCAAGAAACCCTAATCATTAGTGCTTTGGTCATCTATTTTTGCTCAGCACTGCGTCACCCGTAGCGCTTCCCAAAAAGGGGCATCTGTAGACACCAAAATAGCACCAATCCGATTAAGTGACTACAAACACTGATCGCATTGACACACACAGCTTTCAGGGCCGCCCTTAGAGGTCAAACAGTGGTCCTAGCCACTCACATAGCAGTTTAGAAGGTCAGAAAGTGAGCAGAACAAAGATGGTCGCCTTAAACAAACCTTTAATCAAAAGCAAATTTCAAGCCTTAAACAAGCCTTTAATCAAAAGCAAATTTCAAGCCTTAAGCAAGCCTTAAAATCCAAAGCAAGCCTAATCAAAACAAGGCCCGGGCCGAAGTGTCGCGATATCGTGACACTTCGGGCCCAAAGCCAAGACCGGGCTGAAGTGTCGCGATATCGCGACACTTCGGGCCCAAAGCCAAAGCCCGGTCGAAGTGTCGCGATATCGCGACACTTCGGCCCCAAAGCCAAGATCGGGCCGAAGTGTCCCGATATCGCGACACTTCGGGCCCAAAGCCAAGACCGGGCCGAAGTGTCGCGATATCGCGACACTTCGACCACAAATCCAAGACCGGGTCGAAGTGTCGCGATATCGCGACACTTCGGGCCCAAAGCCAAAGCCCGATCGAAGTGTCGCGATATCGCAACACTTCAGCCCCAAAGCCAAGACCGGGCCGAAGTGTCGCGATATCGTGACACTTCGGCCCAAAGCCAAGACCGGGCCGAAGTGTCGCGATATCGCGACACTTCGGGCCCAAAGCCAAGACCGGGCCGAAGTGTCGTGATATCACGACACTTCGGCCCCAAAGCCAAGACCGGGCTGAAGTGTCGCGATATCGCGACACTTCGGGCCCAAAGCCAAAGCCCGGCCGAAGTGTCGCGATATCGTGACACTTCGGCCCCAAAGCCAAGACCCAGCCGAAGTGTCGCGATATCGCGACACTTCGGCCCCAAAGCCAAGACCCGGCCGAAGTGTCGCGATATCATGACACTTCGACGTCAAAGACAGTGCCATAACCAATCAGAGGCAGGCGTCGACCAATCAAAAGCAGACATCAAGGCAGACATCAAGGCAGACATCAAGGTAGACATTTGACTAATCAGAGGCGACATTCCACCAATCAGAGGCAGCATTAAAGCGATTCAAAGCAGACGTGAGACAGGTGGCAGCCGAAGACAGCCATTTATGGCTCCTGCCTTGCGTGCACGCGTAGGTGGGTAGGCTGGCCATTGGGAGACTGTCACAGGTGCAGTCATGGCAGCCTAAGTCACGGAGGACTTTCCTACCTCCCGAGAAGGCATGGCCGCCACGTGGCGTCACTGCATACCATTTTCAAAGAGACCCCGTGGGTCTATAGAACGGCGGACTTCACCAACTACAGTAATGAGACGAGCAGTTTCAACAACAGATCCGGTCCGAGGCCATGCCTCATAACTACTGATGTGAGTTCCTAGCGATAATCTCAGTGCGAGCCATGCCTCATAATCACCTGACAAGGGTCAAATCTCAGCGGCCCTTGCAGATTTAAGATTTGACATTAATGTTTCAGAGGCGAAATCCTCTATAAAAACTAGCTCAAAGCAATGTAAACTAGGAGAAGAAAGCATTTTTCTTAAGGTAACGAAGTGCTGTTAAACCCAAGATCCAATCATATTCCTTTCAAATTCGGTCTTCTGCACCTGTAATCTCTTTCATGAGGGAGGTTATTGGTGGCTTTCCAGAAGCGTGAA
Source organism: Wollemia nobilis (assembly GCA_028583015.1). Classification (NCBI taxonomy): domain Eukaryota; kingdom Viridiplantae; phylum Streptophyta; class Pinopsida; order Araucariales; family Araucariaceae; genus Wollemia; species Wollemia nobilis. Next base: position 76,094 of record JAQPPZ010009497.1, read on the forward strand.
TCTGACCTTCAGACCAGACACTCGACCACAGTGAACCTTTAATTTGTCGACACTCCATTCTCTCAGATTTTGAGCCTATCCCTAGTGGATTGGCGTCGAAATTAAGTTTCAACGGGGGCGGCCCGTTTGGGCACCCTACGCACGTTCTTATTCTCAATATAAATTATGTTGTTTTCAAATATATCCAGTAGATGTGTTTAAATAGATTATGCTTTTTTGTCCAAATATATTTCCAGCATCACATTTTAGACTGTTTAGATCGGTTATCAAACATATTATCATATTATCACGACTTTAGACATTCATCGAGTATTAGCATGCTTCTATCGTTTTTGTTGCGCCACTAACCTGCAGGGAACTACACTGATTCGACAGTGGATTGGCCGACTGTTTCAAGGGCAGTGGCCATCTGGTGACGTTTTCTGATTTCGGTTAGAGTCGCAGGTTGCGTAGAGTTGTTTGGTTGCACACATTTAATAAATATTTTGAATGTATTGCTTATCGATTTTTAAAGTCAACGCTCTACCTTTTTGCAGCAGGTGCTACTAACGCATTTACTATTTCTTTGATCACAGGAGAAATAGCAACAAGCAAGGACTCATTAACATCAGCGACGGCAGTACGTTTGCCCGCCCACTTTGCATGTGGGCATGCGAAAAGAAGATCAATGTGCACAAATTGTAACAGAGATCCATTTAACGCTCCTAGCCCCTAAAAAGGGAGGAAACGTCTTTGTAACCAAGGATAAGAAAATTGAATAAAGAGGGTTGTGCTTTAAATACATCTTTCTTTTATTTCCAATTTATCTCTTTTCTTTGTTTTGTGCATAGTGTTTCTTTTGTTTCCGGAATCTCATGCTTTCAAGAGTAAAATCAAATAATATAAAATTGATTCAATATATAGTATGATAATTCCAACTCATAAATAACACATTTTAGGTATAATAATAGGTTAAATATGTAAGAACATGGTGAAGGTAGAGCTGCAAAATAACTATACAAGCAACTAACTTTCAATATTCATAATCATAGATTATATATAATATTTTGTAGGCTAAAGATAGCCACAATAGGGATGAAATTAATATCCCCTTAATAAATCTAACAACTAAATAAAATAACACTAACCACTAACAATAAGATATTCACGAACAATACAAATATCTCCTAAATAACATCCTACATCTAACAATAAAACATTGTTAGACTTAAAATAGTCGTAAATAATGAAATAACATAAATCTATCTTAACATAATAATATGGGTAAGTAATGGAATATTTACCCTAACACCCCTCTTATAACATTATTTGAGATAATGTATATAACTCCTCCTACATAGTGAAGGAGAGAAACAAAATATGCGGGTATGCTTACTTTTGCTCAGGCTCAGGCTCTGGCTCATGGCTCTGGCTCTGGATCTAAGTGTACCTCTAGATGAGTACATCTGGGTATATCTCTAGATATTCCTATGAATCTACCTCTAGAATATTGCCTATGGATTTTTATCATCGGATCTACCTTTAGGTCTGTCTCTAGGTTATTACCTCTGATACTGCCACTTGGTCTATCACTAGATCTGCCATTGGATCTACCATAGGTTTTACCTTTCTTGTAGAAGCCATACACCATATATTTTATCTTGGTCCATTGTGTGAGATCTATCCATCCACAATCAATATGAACCTTGTTGGTCATTTTTACTTTGTACCAAAAATTTGAAGAGGAGTGATTTGTACATCCACATGAGTTACAAGGAGGTAGTTTCCAACATCTAGCTGCTACATGTATTGTTCTTCTACAATGACTGCAACAATTCTTTGTACGAGTTGTTGGAGATTTAGATTTTTCAAATATGGTTTTATTGGTGCTTGCTTGTCCATCATAGTCAAGGCCTTATTTCTTTGGCCTGATATTTTGTATTATAGGAGTTTGAATGCCTTTCCCATGTTTACCTTATCTTTCACCATTGAATCCCAATATTGTATAGAATTCATCGATTCATTTGTAATGTTACTATGTGATGGATTTGTGGAAATGTAAACTGATGGAATGCGATAAAATAGTATGAATGAAATGAATAATAAGATGTTATAGAATGTCCTTGAGATTTTTATGAGAATCAAACACTCTAGTCGATTGGTCAAAAATTATATACTAACCATGCAAGAATTTTTAACAAGGTATGAATTAGCTAGGATGACCAAGGTACTCAATATCTCTATGTGTGCATGCGAGTTCATTTTTATGATAACGCATAAAGTTACACCAGTTCCAAATAGGATTGATGCAGCCCATCTATACTGAAGATCACCCTATGAGTATCATGATCCTAGGTTTTTTACGTAGTTGTATTAGACCCCTAGGTAGTACATGCTATCAAAATCTAGCTCATTCGCATGCAAATATTAGTTTGTATAAAAGTAGGTTGCTAATGTGACATATATATCATCATGTGTAAGGATACCACCATTGCCAGGCAGGCTTGATGCCACCTAACGTATAATGAGGATCCCCTCATGGTTTATCAAATACTAAGAATTCTAGGGATTCAAGTTTAGGACTCCCTTATTTTTTATTTGATTTGGGATACTTGCTCATACATAGTGATTTTCATCACTATTTATTTTATATTTTGATTTATTTGACCAAGGGATTTGTTTAGTGATTAAAAATTTCTATTTATTTTGCTTCTAATTTTTTATTTTTTGGATTTTTCTTATAAGTAGTGATGAAAACCACTATTTATTTTGAGGAACTGGGTAGGAAGGATCATGTCCTTTTATCAATTATCAACATTTTTGAACCGTCCGCATAGGGGGATGAACAAGGTAAACTTTTCACTTAAGGTAACCTAAACCACTTAAGGTAAACATAGATTTATTAGTGTGAAAATGTGTTGGGATTTTAACGTATGCAAGGTATATTCAAAGCAAGACTCTACCTTCTAAAAATAAGGCTATCTTTCTACAAAATTTGAAAATAAAACTAGAGATGGCTGAGTGACTAAAAACCTAAATGACACATATAACAAATGGCATAGGTGAAGGGAAACAAACACTAATCTTCTAGGCTAAAAAAAAACATATCATAAATTTGTTTAACCTTTTTTCTTCCTATATTTTTATATTTTGTACATTTAGAATCCAAGGTCTTCTTGCACATGCCACATTCCACAATGTTCAAGAGAGTTGATACCTCAACAAAACTATGATACATATGACCTTATATTTCATAATAATCATAACAAAATTGAAACTATGAGATAATCATTAAATTTTTTATCATCAATACATAGTAATTATTATAATTTCTCTTATTTAGAACTTACAATATACCTTTTAGTGGACTCTTAATATTTTGGTTTAACTTACCTATTCATGCTAAATTTGGTGCAATGGTCAGTTCTTGTCATATGTTCAATAATTTAGAAACCTTCAATAGTGTCTCTTATTCCTTGTCTCTATTTTCCATGTTATTTGCCTTGAATTTCATCTTAATCAACATATTGAAACCTATGACATTAATATGCATATCAAAACTATCTAGTGAATCATTTTATTTTTCCAAGGTAATGAATTTATAATTAGATTTTATTATCATATTATTTAGTAACATATCCATTACATAAAAATATTTTTTATTTATTTTAAGCTTAAGTCATGAACAATAGCAATAAATTTATTATATTGGCTCATGATCTTAGGAAATATCAATGTAAACATAGTAAATTGTTTATTATTTTTATGGATATTTACATTAAAATATTTATTTTATTCTCAACTTGATAATCTATTGGGATTGTTTTTGAGAGCTCTAAAAATTATTGAATATTCATATTTCCTTCTAGATTTAGTTTTGTTGATTCCTATTAGAATTTTCTATCTCTTAACAAGAAAAATATTTTTAAAACATTCACCAAAATTTTGAGATGAAAATTTCTTTGGACATAGAAAACATAAAAGAGCTAGTAGAATCCAAGCAAGTCTTAGTAACCCTACTCATATACATTATTTTCCTCACATAACCAAAAAATAAAAAATGTAGCAATGTGAATATGTATAACATAATAGTAGGAATATAAGATATAGTTTTGTAATACCATTTTTGTTTACTACATGTTGATCAAATAGTAAATTTTTATTGATTTTCAATTTAAGATACTTTATTTTATCTTGACACTTTTATTACATTTAAGAAGAGTGGAATGTTGCATATGTCTGTCATATTAAGGATAAAAATTTGATATGGTTTCATTGGATATGGTTATGAATATTTTGAATTATGATGATGATTTAAAATTTTATATACATGTGGAAAAATATTTCATAGTTTTGTATTAAATCATGCAAAAATACATCAAGATCTATTTTCCAAGATTTTTAAAGAATGATAACATAAATAGGACCATGGAAGGTCAAAATACACAGTTGTTACTCTCCAACATCAACTTCCATGACCTTTATTTTTTGAAAATCAATCTAAATCTAAAAGTAAAATTAATTAATTCCATACACCCTCTAATTTTAAGCATTAGTAAATACTATAGATAATTCAAAAAATTATATGGAATGTGTGTATTGTAATAATTATATTTCACTATTTTTAATAAAAAAGTTCATTTTGAATTACATTTGCATTGATAAAGTTGACAAGGATGGATAAGGCTTAGGGATGTGAATGCTAATTGTAACTATATTTGAACCTTTTTAATATTGTTACAATTTTTAAAACATCAATAAATATTGATTGCTAATATTATAAATATTTACATTGTATCTCATTGTTTATGCTATCTTTATGTAAATTGTAAAATATAATAATAATATGCAAAACAAAGAAGAGTATTTAAAAACATCATAAGGAATGGAAAATAGTCTTGTTTCTCTAATATCATTTCTTATTTTACGGTATGTTGAAACTAAAATATATGTTATGACATTAATTATCATTCAAAATAGCATATTAAATAAGATATTATTAAAAATAATTAATTTAACATTCAAATAGAATAATATAAATTAAATAAGATATATATACATTTAAAATTTATTGAAAGTTTTTATAATCTTAGCTATTGGTAATGGTCCTATATATGTGTTAATAAATCCATAAAATTTTATGAGATATTGCTATTATATATTTTGGATCACATATGTATTGAAATTGCATCAAATAATGAAAGCATTTTATTTTCTACATAATAATCAATATTTTTTAATCATATAAATTTGTTGCAAAAATGATAAAAAGTAAATTAAACCAAATAAATAAACATGGTGCTTATTTAGTGGCACAATGTGGTCTCATGGTGAGGCAGTCGATGGTGATGTTATGAAGGCGATAAAGATCAACTTTGGAGATCCATTTTGGTCTGGTAAGTTTGATGTTGTGGGTTCCCACCCTTCATGGGACCCTGGCAAGATTCAACATGGGTTGGTTGGTAAGGGGGCTCCTTCTCCTTCTTCCTATGTGTGGGATATTTCAGGTGGTGATTTTTGGGAGGAGTTCCATCCTTGGGAATTTTATGGGCACTCTTTTCAGGTTCATGTCCTAAAATTCATAGTTAACTGGTGTAAACTCAGCTATAAGAGACCAACAAAATGGACTCCAATCACATAACACAAATGTAATAATAGAAGAAAACTTCAAATTGATATTCTTCTCATTCCTGAATTCACACCCCTTCTAAAAAATATTGCAATCCATAATATAGCAACCAAAAACCAAAGAAACCCTAAAGAGATCCTAAAAAAGTCTTTTTTCTAAAACTGCTAAAAATATATCTTCAATCTAAAAACTTCTAAAAATAGAAATGAGTTGGATTACGCCCAAATTTGGTGCACACATGCATCTTACAATAAAAAACCTTACTTTAAAATATTAGGTCTCAAATTAAGGTATAAAAAAAGATAATAAACTTCTAACAGCAAAAAAAACCTAAAAAACCCAGGAACCTATTCTAAAAGCTAATTTTTGGATACTAGATGGAGGATTTAGGTCCCAAAAACAATTTTTTTGGAGAGTCAGGCCAATTAGAGATCTTCCTGATGCAGAACACACACAAAACCACCTGTTCAATTTCAAGGCCAATGAGCGTACGGTTCACATGTTATGGCTCCACAAAGGTGCATCATTCTGCTTTGGTGAAAAAGAACTCATCTCCTTCGAGTTTAGCTGAATTGAAATCCTCTAGCTTTTGGTTATAAATTTTATTTAGATTTGAATCTGAAACCCAAGTGTTATTTGATTGTGGTAATCCTTCCCATTGAACCAGGAATTTTTTGTAGCTCCCATGTCTAGTGGTGATCACCTTCTTATCGAGCACCTGTGCAACTCTGTAGTTTTTCTTCTTAGGCATATGTCATGCCCAATTTACTGTCTCCTGTAATTCGTCATCCTAAATAGTACCAAGAGACTGAAATAAATCAAAAACATTAAAAATAGGTGAAATATCAAATTCATCAGGCAGCTCCACTTTATACGCATTATCATTATCTTCTTCAAAATCCTGCATGGCCCAATTTTCTTAAGTTTCAGTTTGTTATACGTCCCCTTAGGAAATATTTCTTTCCTAAGATGAACCATGACCATATCACCCTCTTCAAACACTTTCACCTTTTTGTGTGCAGCAAAAAACTCTTTACCATGAGTATTACTACTCTACAATTTTTCCCTCACTGACTCTTGCACTTTCTGGATATGCTGAGTAAATGCTTCTGCATCATCACTAACTTGTTCCCCAATTGGTAACTCAACCAAATATAATACACGTCTAGTATTTTGACCATAAATAATTTGAAAATGAGATTTACCTTTTGACCTATGCACTGAACTGTTGTATGCAAATTCAGCTTGTGACAAGGCTAAATCCCATTATTTTGGTTTTTCTCCCACTATGCATCGTAAGAGGTTTCCCAAGCTTCTGTTCACTACATTTATTTGCCCATCAGTATGTGGGTGGTAAGCACTCCTGAAATGCATCCTGGTGTTCAAATTTTTCCACAATTTCCTCTAAAAGTGACTCAATAACTTAGTATCCTGATCAGAAGTAATAGTCTTTCGAACACCATGCAACCACACAATTTCATCAAATAATAGGGCTGCAGTCCTAGTTGCATCATTATTTTTTTTGCAAGTAATGAAATGCACCATTTTTGAAAAATTGTCTACCACAACAAAAACTGAATCCTTACCCCTCTATGTCTTGGGCAACACCAACACAAAATCCATACTCAGATCGATCAATGGTCTTGTAGGAACTAGTAGTGGCATATACAACCCTATATTTTGTGTATGGACTTTAGCCATTTGACATACTATGTATATAGAGATAAACTTGATTATGTCTCTCTTCACTTTTGGCCAATAGTACTTCTACTCTACAAGAGTGGTAGTTTTGGCTACTCCAAAATGACCAGCCAAACCCCCACTATGCAATTCCTTCAAGATGTTCTCTCTAATAGATTCATTGGGAATGCATAATTGATTACCCTTAAACAAGTAACCATTCTAAAAAAAATACTCTTCAAAAATAGTATGGGAATCGCCCCCTATCGTACTTTTGCACTGTTGCACAATATTCCTAAAATATGCATCAGATTCATACAAATCTTTAATCCCCTCAAATACTACCACTTCATTCACCATAGTGGTCAACAAAAAGACTCTCCTACTCAATGCATCAACAACCTTATTCTGTTTTCCCAACTTGTGTTTCAGGACAAACGTATACTGTTGCAAAAATGAAACCCATTTGGCATGCCTACTATTTAAATTTTTTTGAGAATTTACATACCTCAATGCTTCATTATTAGTAGACAACACAAACTCCTTTGAGATTAAGTAGTGCCTCCAATTTTACAATGCTTGCAAAATTGCTTAAAATTCCACATCATATGTAGAATAATTCTTCCTTGTGTCATTCAACTTCTCACTAAAAAATGCTATAGGTCAACCCTCTTGACTTAAGACACCACCAATCCCAACAAATGAGGCATCACAATCAACCTCAAACACCTTACTAAAATTTTGTAACACTAGAACAGGGGCTTTTGACACTTTCTCCTTCAAGAGTTCAAAACTCTCTGTTGCTGCCATAGTCCATATAAACTCCTTCCCCTTCATGCACTCAATTATAGGGGCAACTATACTATTGATGTTCCTGATTAACTTCTTGTAAAAGATAGCTAGTCCATGAAATCTCCTTGCTTCTATTATAGATCGTGGAAGAGGCCATTCCAAAATCACCTTCACTTTCTCATCATCCATCCTCATGCCATCTCTCGAGATTACAAATCCCAAAAACACTAAACTATCTTGAAGAAATCTACATTTCTTTAAGTTAACATACAATTTCTCCTTCCTGAGCACTTTTAACACTAATTTCAAGTGTAACAAATGCTCTTCTTCACTTTTAATCTAAATCAAAATATCATCAAAATACACAACTACAAACTTACCATTATATTCCCACAGTACTTTGTTCATCAACCGCATAAATGTACTGGGTACATTAGACAACCCAAATGGCATCACCATCCACTCATACAATCCATATTTTGTCTTAAAAGTTGTCTTCCATTCATCCCCTTATCGAATTTTGATCTGGTAGTAGCCACTCCGTAGATCAATTTTATTGAAGTATTTAGCTCCAGCCAATCCATCCATCATATCATCCACTCTCGATATAGGATATCGATACTTTATTGTGATCTTGTTTATGGCTCTACTATCCATACACATCCACCAGTAACCATATTTCTTCGGGGTCAGCAATGCTGGAGTCACACATGGACTCATACTCTCCCTAACTAATCCCTTATTTATCAACTCTGTCACTTTCCTACTGAACTCTACATTTTATGTTAGGTTCAACCGATAAGCTGCCTGATTTGGGAGTGCTGATTCTGGAATAAAATACATGTGATGCTGGATATCCCTTTTTAGTGGTAGCCCATCTGGTAACTCCTCAGGTGTGACATCTTTATATTAACATAGAAAATTAGCTACTGCTATAGGCATAACCACTTTCTCTGTTTCTAGCTTCCTAGTTGTTAAGGCATAATAGAAGCTAGCATCCCTGATCTCTCCAATAAACTCCTTCATCGTCAACAAGCTCTCACTTGGCCCATCCTCCTTCATAGGTACACGAACTACCTTTATACATTCCTTCCAAAATGTGTAAGTTTTCTTTCTCCCATAATGGTTAGTATCCCTATCGTACTATCAAGGTCTTCCTAATAGAATGTGACATGCATCCATCAAGATCACATCACACCATACTTCATCCTTGTAAGTGCTCCTAATTGAAAATTTAATTAAACAACTCTGATCTACTGTTACCTCATTCCTCTTATTAACCCATTAGATGTGATATGGTGAAGGATATTTTTCACATTTTAGGTGCATTTTTTCAACCATGACATTTGACACCATATTCTATACCTTCCCTCCTGATGTACACCTTGTTCGAAATATGTTCATTCGCAGCCAAGAATCTTCACCATCTATGGTCTGCCCCTTTTCTTTGCTCTGTACCATCTCTTTCTTAGGAGCAATCAATGTCCTCCTTATCATAAGGGTTCCCTCATGTTAGCAACAACTTCATCCTCATCCTACTATTCCATCTCAACCAGATTGATCCTTCCTTGTCCTCCTTGACCCCTTTCTTGGATATCATGTTGGGGACACTCAAATGCTCTGTGCCCCTCCTCACCACATCCATAACAGGTATATGACCTCATCGTATCATTCCTATTTTGTCCACCACCGTAACCTCTACCTCATTGGTATCCTCTTCCTCTCAGATTCTGCCCATCTTCTTCTTGTTTAGCAGGTATTGAGGATTCTCCCTTGAGAAAATTAGATCCACTTTGACCCCGAACTAAAGAGGACATGAATCCCTTCTTACATCTTCTATTAATCCTTTTCAATTTATCCTCTACCTTTAGGGCCATTTGATATGCATCCTTCATTGTAAGAGTACGATGCATGCTCGTCTCATCTTGAACAACAAAACTTAGGCCATTTACATACCTAGTAGCCTTTTGGTCCTCCGTCTCATTGTGCTCCACTTGAAGGGATCGCTTGTAGAATTCATTAGTATAGTCCTCAATGCTTTGATCCTTCTGTCAGATATTCTAAAATCTACAAAATAGGGTTTGGAAGTAGTCTACAGGTATAAATTTTTCCTGTAACTTCTTCATCTTTGTCCAATACCTGATCTTTTCCTTTTCATTCCTCTGTGATGTAGTCTTTAAATGATCCCACAAAATAAATGCATGTCCCTTCAAATTTGTGCATGTGAGCTTAACCTTCCTCTCTTTAGCAAGGTTACTCCATTCAAAATATTTTTCTAGGCTATTGATCCAATTGATAAACTCCTCTGGTTTCAACCCACTAGCATATTCGAGAACCTTGATCTTGATCCCATATCAATTACCCTTAAGCCCCTCTAGATCTTGTATCAATCTATTTTCAAAATTATGCCCTTCTTCCTTTGGGCCCTCTGGTTGTGCTTCTGTGTGGACCTTAGATCCATGTTTCTCAGGTATGTTTTCATCATCAGATCCTTGATCTACACGTGCCCTGGGATGTCTCTCCTCCATACGATCAATCATACCAGTCAGTCATGTTAATTTTACATTCAGATCCTTGATCTACCTATTCATCTAGGTATATCTTATAGGTGGCATCCTTCCTTCACTAGCGAGATCACACCTACTTTGATACCAAATGGTGTAAAATCAACTACAAGATATCAAAAAAATGGACTCCAATCACATAACACAAATGTAATAATGGAAGAAAACTACAAATTGATATTCTTCTCATTCCTGAATTCATACCTCTTATACAAAAGATTACAATCCTCGTAACTTTTTCCTTATTAAACTTTCTTGTGAGGAGGATTCGAGGAAGATTTTGGAAGGTGGCCCCTAGTTTCTTGGCAAACGTGGCCTTTTCCTTAGACGTTGGGACCTTGACTTCAATACAGTGCTACAAATAGTTAATATGGTACCGGTTTGGGTTTGTCTTCCTGAATTACCTACTTATTTATGGCATGAAAGTGTCTTTCAAGCTATGGCATCGGTGATTAGGGACTTTATCTCTTTTGATAGAGTCTCTCTTTCTTTATCCTAAAAATGGTTTGTGAGAATGTGTATTATGGTGGATATTAAGAAAGAGCTTCCTAGCACTGTGGAACTTATTTCACACCTAGGTACCTGGTCACAATATGTTGTTTATGAAAACAAGCCTTAGGCTTGTCAAATTTGCAGTTTGGGAGGGCACCACCAAAATCTATGTCCTCAGAAGAATTAAGTGAAGTCTCTTGTCAACCATGAGGTTATTAGTTAGCATAATGATAAGATGAATGAGTGGAGAACCCTAGCTTAGAGAAACAATATCTGGCATAAAAGGCCTCCTTTGGCATCCGAGGAAAAATAAATTATTTCTTCTCAACTGCTCCAAGATACCGGTGGTGGGTCTTCGAGTGTCTCTCCTAGGAGTAACTCCAAACCCTCTACCAAGTATTTGGAGAAATGATATCATAGCAACTTGGAAGTGGTTCTATCTACAGATCCTATGTAATCTATAAATGTTATTCCTCTTTCAAAATCATTCACTAGTCTCGATTCGGTTGGACCTAAGGACTTATAGGGGGGCCCGGAGTTGGAGTTCTCTCTCCATAAAGTTTATTTTTTAGAATATGGTGTCCTCCATAGGTTGTATTTCTATTCTGGGTGGCTCTCCTAAGCATATTATGTAGAAAGGGTCTCTAGGACCAAAAACTAGGAGCCAACATAAAAAGCCATTGGATTTCAGGTTGTCAAAGAAAGTTGGTAGATCCTCGACTACAACAAATAGAAAGAGAGCCATGGAGGAGGATATTTCCAATGGTGGTCAAGCCAACTTAGTGGTAGAGGGAGAAAATTAGCAACAGACTGCTAAAGCTAGATGGCTTTAAATCCCCACAATTGGGGGGATTGATAAAAAACTCTCCTTTTAATTTCCAATGAAAGTGTGTTCGTGGAAAACTAGAGGGATTAATAGCTCCTCCAAAAAGTGATTGATTACTTTATCGAGGAGGGATAAATTCCCATTTTTTTGTATTCAGGAATCAAAATTGGAGGCTGCTTCATGGGAGGTGGTACATAAAATAGTTTGGAAAAACTCTGGTTTTATGGCTTCTGAAGCCTCTGGATCTGTCGGGGGTCTCCTCTTATTCTAGGAATCTTCCTTTTTTAATGGAAATGTTATATCTTCCTTCAATTGGGTTATTAATATTCTTTTTTGGTGTAAAACCTCTCAAATAATATTTAATCTATGTCCTTAATGAAGAATAAAATATATATCAAATAATATTTAATCTTCCAAAACAAAGAATATATCTACCACATTAGTAAAAAATTGTGTGGAATGTGGTATTGAATGTTTTATTGACTACCAAGGACTCCTACTCTTCAGTATCTTGTGTCCATATAAAATTTTGTATTGAGGAATATCTTGGTATCTACGTGAAGTTGAGGCCCCCACCAGCTCCTAATTTGAGAAGGTCAATTCGTTGGAACCTTATACCTCTTAGGTGCTTTAAGCTTAATTTCGATGGGGCATTGAAGGGTAATTCGATCTCTGTTGCGACTAGGGTTATGATCCATGATAATAGTGGAAACTTGATATTATATTTTATGAAGCATATTGGTGTCCAATCATATCACATGGTTGAAGCTCATGGTTCCTTCTTAGGGGTGTTAATGTTTAAAGACTTAAGTATCTGTATGGTAGTTATTGAGGGTGATTCAATGAATGTCATCAACATGCTCAAAGGGGACTATCGATCTATATGGTGTATCTCTAACTTAATTGATGAATTCATATCCCATATTCATTACATGGAGGAGGTATTTATTATGCATGAGTTTAGAGAAAGGAATTTGGTGGTCGATTTACTAGAAAATCTTGGTGTATCTCATTAGGGCCTATCGATATGGTGAATGGAAATTCCGCCTGAGATTATCCATATTATGAATATATAGAAACTTTAAGGATTTTCATTTGATTTTACATCATCTCATATTATGGCTGATCCTTAGGTGGTGGTGGAGTTTGTAGGTTAAAGGCTTGGTGATGGGCCTCTTTTATTTCTTGTATTTTTTATGTTCTTTCTAGAGTTTCTAGCATGTTAGTCGATCCTGGTGGTGTCAAGAGGGTCTTTAATCCTTTTAAAATTTCAAATTTCCTCCAACGGCCTCTCTCCTAGTCGTGTGGTGGGACTCCCTTTTTAGGTGTTGGATTTTGGAAACTTCTTTGAGTATGGCCATGTGAGATCAATATTTTTTTTGTGCTTCCTTTTTATCTTGGTTTGGGAGATTGCACATTTATTTTCTTTGTTGCTAGAATATTCCTGATGCTTTATCCTTTCCTCTCCATTGGTTTTCTCTCCCTAATAATGATTTGTCCTTGGTGTTTGAGGAGCCTTTCTAAACCTCCTCTTTATTTGAGTTGGATTGCCTCCATGGTAGAGTATTAATTAGTTTTTCCTTGTTCATCCTCACACCTATCAAGGATATTTTTATGATGGTGACAAGTGGTTCCTGCTAGGCTTGCCAACTATCAAAGGTGGCAGGGTTTTTTGGTCCTCTCCCTTGTTGTCCTGGATGGTTTTTGGCTTTCCATGCAATATGGTACCAACATTAAGTCTTTACTCCCTCGTGTGTGGGTTTAGCATGATGCCCCTTATATTGGAGCCTATATTATTTCTTTGGTTAAGCCTATTTTTCTTCATGATGATTCATGATATTCCTTGGTTTCTCTTTTTAGAGAGTCCTAATTTTATCTCCTATGACTGGGCTTTGACTTGTGAGGAGGAGTTGATGTATTTCTTTCTTGCTACATTATGGTGCCTCCAATGGTTGTGCAATTCTTATGGTCTAGGATCTATTGTTTTTATTTTGAAACCTCAGTTTGAGTTTGGGAGGGAGTGGTTTTTTGTTGTGTTGATGGGTAAGGCCAAGCTTTATTCTCCCAAAAAGAAGTTTGCTAAGTCTCATTTGGAACTAGCTGCCATTTCCTTTGATGGTGAGGTTAAGTATGTCTTAGCAGACAGGGACCTTTTGGAGTGTATCCAGATGTTTCATGGGCACAATATTGTACTTTCTAATTGGATGGTGTCTACCTGGAAATATGGTTGGGTAAGCATCAGCCCGTGGTCATTCCATGTGATGATGGAGTTGATAAGTAGGATAACTAGTCTTGTTTTGTATGGAGCTTACCATAACCATGATAGGTATTCTTTGCTTAAAGAAATTAGTTTCTTTATTTATGAAGAGGAATTTTTGCTAAGAGCCTATAATGGTTTTAGTTCTTTGGTGTTGTCCCTTCCGTGGAATAGAGTGGCGAGAGTCATAATGAATTACTTTACTTTAGACTCCACTTATAAAATTATTAGAATCTTCCATGCTATGTTTCTTAATAATTTAAGTAGAAATATGCGTATTAATATTTCTCTATTTTTATTTTAGTTGATGAGAAAATATTTTATGGATGTGCAAGGTAGATGGGGTCAAGCTTCCATTCATCAATGCCTAGCTCTGCTTATTTTTGAACAGGAGGCTTTAGAGCATGGCTTGTCTACTGAGGAAATTCTGAAATCATACGTGGATTTACCCTTTCCTATTGCTGATGGTTCCAAAGTGGCCTTAGAGGAATTTATTGATATTAGTGAAGATATATTCTCATTTACTCTGGATATGGGCCCTAATAAGATCTAGAGGAATATTCAAGTCTCAGCCAGAGGTTTTCACAGAAAGGCTTCATGTGATGGTATTTGTGCTCCTACATCTAGCCCTTACCTCAAGATAGAAACATCTCTTATTGAGGTTGAATTTGGGTTTGTGGATGTGGTTCTTACGCCGAATAGCTTAGCAGAGGGAAGTAGTACCCATAAATCCAATTTTTTGTGGGATAAAAAGCATGAGGAAGGTGGCTACTCCCCTCTATCCCCCTCTCCTAATTTGGATGTCCTACCGAGAGAATGTCATAGGGATAAATCTATCAATGATATTTATGTTCTGGAGGACATCCCTAAAAAGAAAAGTTTTGTATTTCACAACCTAAAACATATTAAGATCAAACATAGGAATATTTGGATCTCATTGAAGAGTGTGTTGGATTTATCCGAGGATATGTTACATTTGTCTACTATCATTGGTCAAGAGATGGGCATGATGGAGTGGAACCATCTTAGTTGTCCCCTCTATTCTTGGGTCTTGGGTCTTGTGCAATTTTAATTTATATTTTTCCCCGTTGGTTTCTATTTATTTATTTTAGTTCGATGGGGTGTCTAGTTCTGTTGTTGCTTGCCCTAGTGGCATTTGATAGTATAGGTTGTGGGATTCCTATAAAAACCCTCTCTTTCTTTTAATAGTACCAAAAATAAAAAAATATAGTGCTTATTCATCCAAAAAATAATAAATTAAATTAGTCAAGTTCCAAATACTAATTTTTATATTGAAAATATAAACTTGTTATTAAATTCAATAACAAAGGGTTTTAGTTCACTTTGTAAGGATTCTTATGTAAATTGATCGTAGTCTATTAAAAATTCTAATTGTATGATATTCACTAAGAATAAATTTAGAACTTTAGAAAACTTCATATGTTTTAAGATTATTAGAAAAATAAACCTAGATCCTTATAAATTTAATTTTCAATTAATATCTATAAATAACAATTAGAACAAAATACTAAATTATCACAAATTAAACCAAATAATTTAATGCTATTGTATTTAATCTATAAATTTTCATATATACATCTCATTCATTCCATTCAATCCATACTTTTTCTAAATTATTAACTATAAACTTTGATATATAATTGAATTAAAATATAAAAATTAAGATCTTGAAATTTGATCTTGTAAATCCCTATAATATAATCCAAGTTGTTCATATTTTGATTTTAAATTGTATAAATCATAATATATATTATAAAAACTAAATTATTTTTATTGATTCTAAAAACTCAAATAGTTATAAACTAAACAATTTTTGGTATTTTAGATTCAAGTACCAATAGTTATATACATAGAAATGATCATTATCTAATGTTTATATGGGAAACTATCATATTTTATACTATCTCATAAGATTATCCCTATGTCTCTTTCCAAGCATTTCAGAGCATCCTAAATAAAGTACCTTTTGTGAAGGTATTTCATCCTTGATAACTTAAAGCTTAACTTAGTCAAGATAATGCTCTTGTCAAATTAAATTTTGATAAATTCCATAATAGGATCAAATTGAAATTTATTTTTCAAATTTAGAAATGAATAAACTTTAGCTATAAATACTAATTGAATTTTCATTGTTTTTTGTTGAGACTTCTATTGCTAAAATTGTAGTGATTGTTGTCTTATATGAATATTTAGCTCTTCAAAGAATTTCTTTTGATTAAATATTATTCCCCTTGCTAATTCTATTGCATACCTATTAGAAATAATAAATCACACAATTTTGATTAATGAAATTTCTACCTCTAATAAAAATAGTGCTATTAAATCCTACATAGAATGTTCAAGAAGATACTGTTAATACAAAGAAAATCTTACAGTTTTTCTTACAAGCTTTAAGGGCTAATATTTTATCGCACAATCCAAAGGCATTAGCTCATTAGATTTCTCAATTTTGAAATATGAGACCAAGGTTTGACTCTTGCTAAGGATACATGCTTAAAATAACCAACTTGTTGTATACCAGTTTATGGTGATAATGTAATAGAATAGTATTTTTTTAAAATAAGATTTTCTTGCACATAATTCATTCTTGTTAAGGATGGTGTACACCATGCACATACACTTGTAATATCGGAATGTATTTTTCATGACAAATTGATGATCATATATTGAATTCAATTATTGTTTCTCACATATATCTATGTCATTGCTTCTTTACGAAGTTAACAAAAAATGGTAGCTAAACATTTATCTTTATTAAAAAAAATCTAGAATATTGGTAAAATTAATCTTCATGTCATTGTATTCTCCTTGTCTTGTTTGCTTCCTTAAAGATCTTCTTACTTCAAATTTATTATGTTTGAAAGAATGTTCTATGGTCAAATTTAAATAAATATTCTTTCATGGCATTGATATACACTCAACCTAACACTAATAGAAGTAGGAATTTAATTTATTTTCTAATCAAAGTTTGCATAAGGGTTAACTATTAGCCAACAATCTCATAGGAAATGCACCTTGAGAAATAGTTTTCTCTCCTAGGCTTTAAGTACTAAATTTTCGTTGAAGGGTGTAAATACCCAAAATAAGACATCGAGAACTATTTTTTAAGATTAAAACATCATACCCCTTTAGCATATTTGGAAAGCATAGAAAATGATTGGTAAAAGGATTTAAAAGAGATGAATAAATACCGAGACATGGATTCATTTTTTTTTTTGGCAGGGTGTAAACACCCAAAATAAGACATCGAGAACTATTTTTTAAGATTAAAACATCATACCCCTTTAGCATTCTTGGAAAGCATAGAAAATGATTGGTAAAAGGATTTAAAAGAGATGAATAAATACCGAGACATGGATTCATTTTTTTTTTTGGCAGGGTGTAAACACCCAAAATAAGACATCGAGAACTATTTTTTAAGATTAAAACATCATACCCCTTTAGCATTCTTGGAAAGCATAGAAAATGATTGGTAAAAGGATTTAAAAGAGATGAATAAATACCGAGACATGGATTCATTTTTTATTTTTTTTTGGCTCCGTCAATTATGTAACATACTGGTTTACTACATGCAACCCATAACTTTAGATCCTTATTTAAATTATGTCTTCAGACAAGGTGATAAAATATTTATAATCATTATTTGGATATATTTTTTTTTAAACAAAAATTCCATTTTATTTACTCATCTTATTCTATTTAGGAAGATTATGTAAATTTAAATGCCTTATATTCTTTAATTGACAGTTACAATTTGAGGAAAGGATTGTAAGTAGCACTGTTTAAAAATACTATTTTAATTGTCAAATTGGTGTATTGACTTTATTGTTCCATTTTTTTATTCGCTTAAGATTATGTCAGAACTGGAATTGCAAATTTTAGAATCCTTGTGGCCAAATCTAAGCTACTCAATCTAAAAATCTTAAGTCGATACCTCGAAACAAAATTAGCTAAATTAGGCATTTCATCATATTTTGTACTTCATATGCTTTACTGTATTTAATACTTTCAATTAACGATTAAAAACTATAAATTTTAGACATTACCATATTTTTACATATGACCGCTCTTTCAAGGGAACTAAAACGAAAGACAGTAACTCACAGCTCAATCGTTAAATGATACAAATCGATACGAGTACTGGATGAAAGGTCGAGAAGCCATGAAAAAACAAATTTCAAACATTGCCCAAAATAAATAAGTAACAAATAAAAGTAAATATAGGACTTACCTCATTAGCTAGTCCTAATATAGAGAAGCTACATTAGTTCTATTTTCCTTTTTTTTAATATATATATATATATATATATATATATTTTCCGTTTCCTCGGTTTGGGCAGCTAATAGACAAACTCGGTAATGTTCTCTTCTTGTTAAAGAATGTTTCTCCCTACTCTTAAGTTCTTTACTTTTCATAGGCAATTTGATTTACAGTTCGTCGGAACACAGGTTAATGCCCCATGACATGCTTCAGTCTTGTTTTTTCTGTTATCTCATTTACCATTTTTCTAAGCATTAAAATATATAGAAATTATAATGAGTCAGAAGAGATAATGACGAAAAATACAGCCAGAAAAGCGGAAAGCATTTGAAGCAACACATGGATAAGTAAATAGGAGCTCCAATCAAGAACCGAAAACAAGTAAAAGTAAAATATGCTTTCTATTAAATCCTCTCTCTTCAGTGGAAATAGAATATAATATATAAGCAGATATGCTCCCAAATATATTATTACCGTTTAGGAATAAATATTTTTTCCCACCTGCCTGAAAATAAAAAAGCAAAGCTTATTGTTACTTTCCTCGTATATTGACCGTAGGGTATGTCTTTAGCTGCTTAGAATGATCAATTTGTCATGTCATTTCAGTTTAAAGAAAGTTTAAAGAAATTTTATGAAATCAATATTATATGTAGACATTGTCTCGAAAATTTGAGCACCAAGGCAAGGATCGCATGCAGAAGGAATCTTACAATATCTCAACTTATATCCAGAGGGATATTTCAAGACCTTTTAAGCATATAAGTGGTCCTGTGCTTCGATCAGTTTTTATCGGTAAGGGATAGGGATCTTAAAATTTTTGTATTACCACTTCCAATATCTCTTATTGCTGTTCTAATTGCCATTTCAATTACTGCGGTTCATAGATGTCAATAGAACACCAAAAAGGTCCACAATTACAAGTTTTCAGAGGTGGACAAGCCATCAATGATTAAGATCACTAATCCAGATCTGTTCGATGTCAAATATTGTTTATGACAGTAACATTCTGTCGACATTTGTACTCTCTGGCAAGAACGAAAATCACCTCACAAAAAATGAAGACGTACACGATAACATCATTGGCATCATAAAGAATATGATAAAACATAAAAGGTAGAGTAGATAACCTTTGAAGCAAACGGCACCGTAGAGAGCAAGCCGAAACAGTTCAACCTATTTGTATGAAAATCTTGATGAAAATGATTGCTCAATACAGTGGGTCTGCTGCAGTTGAGATCAGCTATTTTCAACTCCCTTCAAAGAGCTCCAAAAGCGTCGTTAGAAAGAAGTTTTGGAAGTCTTTGAAGGAGAGTTAAAACTAGTTCCCTCATGTTCTTCCGTCTAATGGTTCCCAAAATGCTGAAATCCTGATTAAGGCGGACTCTGCTATGACGATTCGTAATAGGTTAGATGGATTTATAGGTCTAAGTAGAACAGTATTTGGGTAAATGTCAACTGATACATGGTCATTTTATTATTAGAAACTGGTCCCCACTAACCTCTTTATCCTATAATATGTTCGTATGGCCCCGAACTATTTTTGCCCTTTCAATAAAGCAAAAGACAATCTCATCTCCATAGGATCCCCATAATTATTCCCCTGTGCCAACTATCATTTTTCCTCGTGTCATCTCACTTTATGTTACGTTAAATGATGACACTTTATGTTACGTTAAATTCCAAGCACTATCTGTAATCCAAGTTCATTATTTACTTGGAATTTGACCATAATAAGTCCGTCAAGAGCTGGGGTAAAAGAAAGTGGACTAAATACTCCTTTCTTGAATGATCTATAAAATCATTTATACAGTGGATTGAGTTTGCCTAATCACAAAGGATCTCAACAGGGTACTGGGAAAGGACTATTTGGTTGCATTCCAATAAACAGTTCCGAGAGAATAGTCAAATACGTAATCACTAAGTACGTTGGCATTGATCACAAGGAAAGAGAGGGTCTCCCAACCAAAAACAAAAAAAAAATAATCAATAAAAAAAACTACGTTAGGGTAGTTCGCACTTTTTAATTGAGTTATTGTGATGTTTTAATATACAAAATATTATTTAATAATATATTTTTCTGATATATTTTTTTTGGTAGTATTTTATAATGTTGGAATCTCTTATTTTAAAATATTGAATTTTCTTGAGTGGTGTAATGTTTTAAGATATTCACTATTTACAAAATTAGATGGAAACATTGTAATTGTAATAAGAGAAGTTAAAGAAGATGAACCAAAATATATTTGTTGGTATGGTATTTAGTTTATCTATTATTTGAACATAAGGTTTATAAGGATTACAAATTGTCTAGATCTTTTGTGATTATTGATTGCATTGAAACTGGATGAAATGAAAGAAAATATATGTTGAATTTATAGCCTTCAATAAATAATATTTTGATTTCCAAGAAGAAAGCATGTTACAGGTCATAGGGTAGTATGATATTTTGGCTTACTTCATACTACACAATAGTATGAGCTGGTGAAATAAATCATTTAACTACATTAATATGAGTAGATTCCATGACTCCCTATGATTAAAAAAGGAGGGACAAAATTAAATTCAAAAATCAAGGGAAAAAAAAACAAAAAAGGCTACACCCAAAAATCATACTATGACACATGATTGGTTACATTGGATTACAATATTTGTTTCTTGGGATGTGGGCTTACACCAAAGCTAACACCGCATCAACCACACTAAGGAGTACCACACTTGCAAATAATATGAGATAAGCAAAGGATATAAACATCCTATAAAGATACCCCATGCTTACTTACATAACACTAGTGTATAATGCAAATATAGGTATACCATATACATGTGGAAATAACTCTCATGAGTGCAAGAGGATGTATTTAAGCTTTAGTTGTGCATTACATGTGAAACTATCTTTTCTTTGCTTAATTTTTCTAATACCAAAACTATATTTTATGTTCATCACTTTATATATTGTGCATGATGACACTATCATTCATATTGATTATTTTTAAAGAGTTATAGTTTATAGTGTCTACAATGTCTTTCTTCTATGTTATACTTATAAAAATATATAAAATACCCCAATATTGATAGCCAAATTGGTTGATATAAGAGTGATAACGGTACCACTATGCACTCAATACAAGTGTCACCAACAACATCCTTTCATAATTTCAATCATCAATATTTCCCTATAGTCACTATGAAACAATGTACACTTAGTGTGAACCATTGACCCTAATGCTAGCATCAATGTTAGATTCTACTAGGACATGAGAACCAGTTGCTACACACTAATAGAGCATCCTATCTTTAATCATTACTTGGCTATAGGAACCAACCTTAACATCAATGAAAACAATATTTTAGCATCAATATTATTGGTTTTAGTAAACATTTGTTCCTATCCCTTTTACTTGATCTAGGTTCCTTTATTAAATTTCAACCATTACCAATGAGGTATACACACCAATTTCTAAATACAAATAAAATACATAGGTTGTAATATTGTCTAGCATTTATATATAGGTATTAGGTTCTAACAACAATGGAACATAGTAACATTTAGTATTTTGAACAAAACCAATTCTAATTACTAGTAGGTTCCAGTAATTACTAATGATATATAGATATATAGTACTAGCAATAATGAAACATTATACTAATATCACTTGTATTTAGCATTCTAAAAAAAAAAATCCTAATGGCAAGCAATAGTGGTGAAAACTATATTTATTCATACCATCTATTACAACATACCAATAATATCTACAAGCCATAGTAATAGGCTCCAACACCTAGTTAGTACTAACATCAATAATACTAGGTATAAATACCAAAAATTTCTACCATTAATTTCAATGATTCATGGCATATGCATAACTCTAGAAGATATGGATATGTTGCCTCCCATGTGACATATTGAACCCCCACATAGATAGTATGGAATGTTAGCAAATAATATGCATATTGAAGGATCAAGCATTAAAATAGTCTTCACTACATGTCCTTCACTCCCATGAGGTGTGTTAAAATCCCACTTGGATAATGTATAATTTTAATAAACCATGTGTATAGCATAAGACTATCTTTGTCATCACATTAAACAACCATATTTAGAATAACTATCCAAAAAGTTGTTTATTGATAATTTAACTCAATGTCACAAGTGTTACAAGTAAGCTTTAAACTATAAATAATCTTTGGAATATATATTTCTTTAATTTTCAATATTACCTCTTACTATTTTATTGCATCACATAATATGAATGTTCATTTTTCTAAATATTAAAAATTAATAAAAATAAATAATATCAAGCCTAACTCACCAATCAATAAAAATCTCCTATGTTTTACAAATGCTACTATATACATTTTCTGCATAGTGGTTGATCCAATATATATTTTTTCATAATAATTCAAGAAAATAATTATCTATGTAGTTTATCATTTGGAGGTATATACAAAAACATCCCTTAATAATTGTTAGAACACTGCAATTTCACATCTCCTATTTGGATTTGATTAGTGCCTCTTCATATTTGTACATAAGGATCTAGGAATCACTATCTTATATCTTTGTCTAAATATGTAGCCTAATCCATTTTATATCTATCTACATACATCCTTGTATATCACATCCATGCAAATAAAGCTTAAGTATTTATGTTTTTTGTTGTTAGATCAAAATGTAACAACCCAAATCTACTCACTTGGTTGTACCACACAATAATTCATAAATAAATCACTGTAATATTTTTTTGTTTTAATACTACAGTTTCACTCATAAGTTTACCCTCAATTTCTTATCAAATTTGCTTCATCCAATTATTTATTAATATAATATTAACTTAGTATAGGTATATTACACCACTTTTGGTTTCAAGACTATTGTAGACAATCACCCAAGTGGATGAGATCAATTATATCCCATAAAAGTACCACTAGTGGAATTGACTTGTCTCATTTACGTCATTGTGTTTTGGCATGAGGTTCAATCCATGGAAGGGATTATCCTCTAGGGCCCATAACACCTAAGAGGATGGATACTTACTTCCCTATATCTTACCATTCCAAACCTTTGAATATTCATCGACCATGTTCTTACACTGAATTAGTTTTAATACTATAGTTTCACTCATAATTTGGCCCTCAATTTCTTAGTAAAATTACTTCATCAAACTATTTATTAGTATAATATTAACTTAAAACATGTATATTACACCACTTTTAGGTTTAATATTGCTACATACAATCACCCAAGTGGACAAGATCGGACATATCCTATAAAAGTGCCATTAGTGGAGTTGAATTATCTCATTTACATCCTCGTGTTATGGCATGAGGGTCAATCCATGATAGGGATTATCCTCTAGGACCCACAACACCTAGAGGATGGATACTTGCTTCCCTATCCCTTACCATTCTGAATCTTTGACTATTCGTCAACCATATTTTTACACTGAATGAAAGAGAGATAGCATATCTATACCCAATGTCTAGCTTATTATCCTCTTCTCGGAGTTAGTTAGAGCCATGCCAATACATTGGCCTTGGTCTTAATCTCATATGCTTTTTATGATCCACAATTATATATCCCATACTATACAATGAGGTTTAACTAGCTAGGTCAAAAATATACAAGATCTATCAAAGTACTATTACAAAAGCAACCTGGAGAAGGCATCCCATAGCGCTCCTTGATACTATATCTAACCTAGTTGTTTAAAATCAACCAATTTTTTTAGTCTACAGCTACTCTATATATTGTTGTGTGCCTACCCGCACATCAATGGTCTTTTAATGAATTCCAAGCATTATTTATACTGAATGCTCAATTTCATGGTTAGATAGGGCTTATCAAATATTTATAAATGTTTTTTTGTTATGCCCTTCTAATATTTCTACCACAAGTTTTCCAATACATCCTTATAAGTTTAAGTTTCCACATAGACAAAAAATTCTCAAGGAAATCTATAAATAAATCTAAGCTTTTGGAAATACTATAAGATTACACACATATTTGCTTTAATTAGATGTAAGCAAATAATTTCATCCTATGGATATTACTAGCTCCAAAGTTTAAAGGGAATAAATAAGTTTTTAACATAATACCCTATCTATCTATCTTGAATTATTTCAATCAAAAGCATAAGCATAATAATAAATTTTTCATAGAATAAATAATCCTATCTCATTTCTCATATTTTACTAACTTAAAGAATTTGGATTAAGCATTCTTTCCATAAAAAGAAACAATACAATATAGAATTTAATGCAATTTTCTAGGTAAACACATACCCATGTATTCATTTCCATATTTACTGCTAGTAAAGCTAACCCCAATCACACTAAGGTATTAATATAAAATTCAAGTTTAACCAATGTTATTTATTCTTTTCATGGAATTCGGTATACTTTCCACTTGAGAATTATGACCCACCTCAAGATAATAGATATTCCAATAAAGTAATGTTGGTCCCAACACTATACATTGCTACAAGAGTATTTAAAATACATTAACCAAATAGAAAACCCAATATCCATTATGTCTTCATGTCAGCTACTCAAGATGTCTTGACAACAAACTAGGTAATACAACATTGTCAGCTACTCAAGATGTCTTGACAACAAACTAGGTAATACAACAATGTTTTTAGAATGAGTGCTAACAATTTTGGTATAATGTTTTCCATATTTTAACTATTCTAGTTTAGCCCCTCAACATACAAAATATACAAAGGTCTTATTTAAAATATAACAAGGTGTACACTGCTTTCCCAGCATCACTTATACAATGGATAATTCTCTTTAACATATTTTGGGAGCATGGCAACCCAGGTTTGAGATTTTTTGCCAAAATAATTTACAACAATGCCTAAAGTATAATTTAACTTTGTTTTACAAGTATTGAATGCATAAATTACTGATTAATACAAAAGAATTACCATTTCTTAAACCACCATACACAATATTTAAACCATTGGAATACATTTTATCAATATTATATTAATTACCTTCCACATAATCCACACAGGACATAGTACATGCTTTCACTAGCCTCTACTGGAACTTGTATAATAGATTTAAGATATTTTAATCCAAAATTAAACTTATAACCTTTCCTTGGATACATTGCTCATAGATATGGAAAGACACAACATAGTTTCACTGGTTTTTCAAACCTATCATAATCCATTTTTTGCATTATAAATAGGCATCACTCTCAGGTATAACAATAGGATTTTGGATTCTAACATATACAAGGAGAATCTCTAATATCGGATAGGGTGTTACTCCAACACTTTTCCTACACAACACAGGCACATCCTGTGCATACATGTGTACCATAAACTTTTACCAGAGTACAATTATGATAAGTTTAATGTGCTATCATATTTTAATAATGCAAATCGGTGGCTAAAGTATTCCACGTGGCTACTACCACCCTCGTTGGCCATTTCCACATTGCCACTGAAACTTCACTCTCTACCATAACAGTTTGAAGCTTAGGGATGATGGGATTAGATTTTGGCTCTTCACTATATGAATGTATTCCTACTTCATACAACATGCATATACATAGATGTTTACCATAAATCATACTACATACTATAATACTAATGCATGTGGTTCACCTTAAACATCATCTCATTTTGAGATAACAGTAATATTCATAATCTAAACAAGGCATATATCTAAATATGAAATTAGAAAACATTCACACAAACCAATAATAACTTCAAACAAGTACACATTTCAATATAGCTCCTCCTATTTCATTTTCACACAAGAAAACAATAACATCAAATAGGTGCACACTCAACATAGCTCTTCCTATTTTATTTTAACACAAGAAAATAATAAAAACCCAGTTTAGTAATAATTCTTTCTCTTTTTAAAATAAAATAAAACAAGAGTAAATCATAATGACTGATCTACCTAGGGTCCTTCGTAGTGCTTATCCTTTCCAAAAACTGTCCGACACTTCTAGATATACAACCACCAATATGTTCATGTTGTTCTTTTTCCCTTTCCTTTTTAAAAGTATTTCACCAAGCAACCACACACAAAACAAAGATGTCCATCTCTTTTTTTTTTAATCCGATTTCCTCCCAAAACGGTCCTTCACTATGTCTAAAAAAATTCTCTTAATTACTTATCTTATCTCATCAGATTTTGATTATGGAGATGGTTAAATAATTATGAAATCCAACATCTTGTGCTAATGCAATTAAGCTGACCGCTACTCTACACCACAATCATCTGTTCCATGATGAAGAAAAATATTTCCTTTAATTTTACATATTTGCTACCATTTAAACATAGCTCAAATAAATTATATAAATGATATTTCAAATATAATATTTACCTACTATATTAAGTAATTAACATTCAAAATAATACACTTGCATTCAAACTTCATTAAACCATGCATATGTCCACTTACTTGCATTCCTATTCTATATATTTTTTCTTTTAATTAAAACTATATACATATTAAAATAACCAGTGGCTCCTATCATCATCGCCACTCAAAGAAAACACAAAAATCAAACAAAAATGAAATATACATGATATGCAAGTATGCGAGTGTCCATGTAATCGCGAGCCGAATCATCACTTCCCTTATTACATTTTCCATCGACTAACTTCTCTTCCTTGATGACTTTGAATCTAGTCCTGCATTCACAGTAGCTATCAGTATTACCATAATTCACAAGAAAATGTGGGGTTATTACCCATTTACTTATCTACTAATATTTGTGTGAGAAGGGTTATTACATCCTCCCCCACTTAGGACAAACATAATTCCTGTGTTTTATGAAAAATTAAACAAGATATATCTTGCATAAGGATTTAGTAAATGCCAAAGTATTTAAATAAATCTATGATTTCCATTTCACACATAATATCCCATTCATCATATTCATCATAAAATCACAATTACTTTTATTTGGCATATATTTAAATCATACAACATGTCATATTGTATATATTCAAAATATATATTATCACATGTACAAAATCACTTTGCTTCAGTAACACAAACCATATTCAAGCTAACTCAAACTAATATAATCTACTCTACTTAGTATTCAGTTTCATATTTAATGCAAATATACATATATCATCAAATTACATAAAAGTTTTGGAAATTCTAAATCTACTCAAACAAATAGGGAAAATACTGTTGCATTTTTACCATGCTCTTCCATGTGGAATTTTTATCTGAGTAATGGTCCTACTGAACTTGACATTGCTCTATATTCCTCTTCCTCAGGTTCTTTGTCCTAAAACCAAGTATGTGAATAGGTCAAATTTCAATTTTGAGTGGGTAGGTCATCTATAATTTAGAAACATCCAAGACATGAGTGGGATCAAAAATATATTTTCTAAAGAGGGACACATGAAAGAAATTGTAAATTCTAGACAGACTTGGTTCTAAAGCAAGTCTATAAGCAACAGGGCTTATCCTAGCCATAATTTTAAATGGACCTACATATCTAGAGCTCGGTTTAGAATATTTTATAGAACTTGTAGCTGATTTCACACTTAATAATACCCTGTCTACCAAATAATATTTCCTTGGTATCCTTTTTAGGTCCACATAGCTTTTTTGGTGATATACAACCCCTTTCAGCTTTTGCTGAATTATTTTCAATTATTCTTCTATTTATTTTATCATTTTTGTTTCTACCACTACTCAATCCTCCAAATTATCCCAAGTCAAGGGAATTCGACACCTCCTTCTATATAGGGATTCAAAACGAGCCATACATAGTGATGCATGATAACTAGTATTATATGTAAACTCCACTAGGTATAAGTAGTCTAATCTTGTCTACCCATAAAGCATACTTAAGTTTGTTGTACCAATACTTGGGATTTTTCTCCAAAATCTTATTGATTATCATCAATGAGCTTTTATTGGTAGATTCAACTAAACTATTCCATTGAGGAAAATAAAGTCCTAAGCTTAAGTCTTCATAATTTAATGGGTCTAATATTATTCTTTAGACCCTTTTTCCCATATAACAATTAAAAAAATGTTTTGCCCCAATAATATTGGTATGTGTTAATATGGTTTCTTTAAACACATAAAAACCTTGATATTTTTTTAACTGTATGGTTATATCCATTAACCATAACTTAAATTAAATTATCTACATATTATATCTACCAAAAATTACAACATCACATGTCAAAGCCAATCGTTCCTACACCAAGAATTTCCTACTTAAGCACTTCATGGGGTGAAAGACATTTGTAGACACCAAAACAGCACCAATCCGATTATGTGACTGCAAACACTGATCGCTTTGACAAACACAGCCCCCAGGGCAACCCTCAGAGGTGAAACAGTGGTCTTAACCACTTTCACAGCAATTTTGTAAGGTCAAGAGGCAATTTGGCATATTCAGACACTTTGCTTAGAATCTGTCTCACCCAGAGATGAATTCAAAATGGAATCTATCTCACCCAGAGATGAATTCAAAATGGAATCTATCTCACCCAGAGACAGATTCTGAATTCGTCTCTGGTAGGGATGAATTCCAAGTTTAACGGGTAAAAAGAAGAATGGCACCAAGTGGCAGCCCAGGACAGTCAGTTGATGGCTCCTGCCTCGCACGCGTGTGTGGGTGGACAGATAGGCCGTTATAGGACTGTCACAAGGGCAGTTATGAAAGCCCAAGTCATGGAGGACTCTCCTCCCTCATGGGAAGACAAGACTGCCACATGGCACCTATGACCAACACATGGCGCTTATGCTTCCCTCTCAAAAGAGACCCCATGGGTCTATAAAAGGTGAGACTTTTCTCACCCAAAAGGATAGATTGAAGGATATTTCAAGCAATGAAGTGCTGCCGAGTTGAACACCCACTTGCATCCCCTTTGATTCACCTTCTCACATCCACCAATATCTTTTGCAAGGGAGGTTGTTGGGTGGCTTTTGGAAGCTTGAATATGACCCAAATCCAACATATGGACACCTGAATCAACCAATTTTCCGACCCCCCAATCCTAAGAAGTTTTGGGCCCATCCCTAGTGGATTGGTTCCAAAATCAAGTACCAACGGTGGGAGGCCCACTTGGGCACCCCCACACTTCCTAAGTTGTATTCTGAAGCATTCTAGATTACTTGTTCATGTTGCATTTTGCGTTATTCTATTTGGTGAATTCATAGCTTCAATTTCATAACATTATGATCATATTTTATCATGCTTTGTGTTGCTTTGTTGTTTCACTAACTTGCAGGTGGTGATATCGAATTACCGAGGATAGAGGCCAAATTGGGAGAATCCGACCATCTGGGTCGTCCCAAAATGGCCCCAATTACATAACCCCTCTATTTTCAGGCATTTTGCAGGTCTCGAGATTCGACATTGGAGCAGCATCAGGTCAGCTTTTCTAACACAGAAGAATTCATCCCACCCAGGGACGAATTGCCGTCAGAATTCATCCTGCCCAGGGACGAATTCTAGTTGAAGGCAGATTGGTCGACTGTCTCGATGGCGAGTGGCCTTCGGTGATGTTTTCTATCCTCTCGTCAGTTTTCAGGTCATTTAGAGTCATTTTACTCACTGTTTCAGACAAATGTTTGCATGCATCTTTTGGCGATTTTAGAGAACAAACACTTCTTATGTACAGCAGGTGCTACTGACATCTTTGTTGTTTCTTTGTTCGTAGGAGGAGCAGCAGAGGTCAAAGACTCATCGACATCAGCGGCGGCATCATCTTGGCCTGTCCATTTCAAGTATGGTCACACGAAAAGAGGAACCTTAAGTCTCGATTGTAGTCAAATTCTTTTAACGCTCCTAGCCCCTGAAAAGGGAGGAGGCATATTTGTAACAGAGATCAAGAAAGTTTAATTAAAGGGCTGTGTTTTCTCCATTTGCTTGTCTCTTCCAATGCGTTTCTTTCATTTCATGCAATTTACATTTCTAGGACTTAAGCGTATTTGATTTTGAATGCATCGCAATTAGTGTTTCCTTCACCCGAAATCTCGTGCTTTCAACATCATAACCTTTGGTGAGGATATTCCTACCTATTGACTAGTTGTCATGAAATGGAGATTCAAAAATTGGTGCTAGTGCTTTAGCCTAATGGTTAAGTGCTTAGCATGACCACTGAGGTTTTTTTTCTTCTGCTACCATGAATAGTCATGGTGATCCATATCCTGATATTCATGCGTAAAGTGATATGATACCATACTCTTGAAAGAGTCATTGATCGTGAGGGATATCTAATTCCACTAAACCTTTAAAACCCTAACCTGATGATACATTTTCCCAATTAGGATATGACACATGGAACCATCCATATCGTTAGCAAACCCCATCAACGGATACCATTACTCATTTAAAACCTTAGAAAATATTCTTATATTTTTATTTAATTCCACATATCGTTTTAAATAAATGTAGATCACCACCTAAGCTCTGTCATCGAACATGATATGAACCACATTATTGACTTGATAACCTAAAACTTCTATAAGAATCAATGGCTTTGATATACACCATATGTTTTCTCCGATATACTCCCAACAAATGATTATTAGAATTGGCTAACAAAATTCCTCACAGACACAAAATTATAAGGTTTACTCATAATTTTTGGTAGTTTTCTATCCTCCTACATTTTTCCATAGCATTCACTCTTAGACAGTAAGTGATGGTGTACCAAGATCTTATGTACCTTCTCTTAACACCTTGCACAAAATGCTATCTAAAATCCCTCACAAAATTACTATAAAGAGGGTTTGTATTTACACAAAATTGCACATGAATCAATAGAGAGAAGTTTTTCTAACTAGTAGCTATAAAACTATCATCTCTTTGATGCAAGGTATTATTATGGAGACTCAAGTATTTTTACTGAAGGTAAATATGCACTCGAGGTCTGCACTTCTGTTTAGGAACTACCATTACAAATTAGTTTCCAACATCAAGATGAATTTTTTGGAGGTTCTAATAGTGTACTACTAGAAAACAAGATTTTACTCCTTTGTATGACCTTTTAAAATAAACCTCACAATTATACGTTAGCTCTTGGACATCATTCTAAGCGTGTGTGAGGTTAACATCTTAGCCCTAAAGACCTATCAACAAGCCATGCTAAGCTACGTTTATTTCCTAGACAATATTCTAAATATGCATGAGACCAGTAGCTATTTCAAGAAGACCTCTTCATCTATATTTTAGTAAAACCAAACATTATTTCCAAGAAAAAAATCTTATAACTTAGATCAAAAACTTTCTAACATAGTTCATTTTAAACCCTTAATCTCAACAACAAGAAATATTATCATTATACCATTAAAATGTACAAAAAAAATATGCTCATAATTTAACCTATAGTTTAGGATCTTCATCCTGACTTGAAATTTTCCACAGAATTTCTCTATTCCAAGCTCCAAAAATACTTGAAGCACTTCAACTTACTCCACAAAATGTTTATCAGCAAAGAAATGAGGTGAAGTAATCTATGGTAAGTCTCAAGGACTATCTAGTTTCTAATCTGGGAAAAACAGAGAGCATACTCCCTAGGTTTCTTGAGACTACCTATGCCAAGTTGCTAGAGATGGTGAGATTTTTGGTTTCTAATATAACTTATTTGGAGAGCATAGCCCTTGATATCAACTCTACAAATTTCACTTATCCCTTTGCCTTACCGAATACTTATATTTATAATGGAACTCACTCCCCTGCCATATCCATTATTTTATTATTAAAAATTGCTCGAAGGATGCCCACAATAAATGTTGTCTAGATAGTAGAGTTGCTATTAAGTTATATTTTACCTTGTGCTCAAGGTGGTCCAATCACACTTAAACACCTAGCATCCCTTCAACTAATATTAGCTTCACCACTAAGCAACTAATCTTTATCTAAGTTAATTATAATTAGCTTGCAACTAATCTAGGGACAAAATAGCACTAGATTAAATGTGTATTTATTGTTGTCCTTTAATAAATCTTAATACTAATTAAAGACCATACTTAACTAAATCAATCAATCTTAACAACTAATTTCCAACTAACTAAGGAGACAAGGAAACACCTTAAATAAATACTTTAAATACCATTAACATCTCATATTTAGCACTAAAAAAACCATAGTTAGCAAAGCATAATAGCAATTCCAATTTCATAATCACTCCTAAGAAATCAAGCCTTAAGCTATATATTGCAAACACAAGAAAGGGGTAAAAATTTGGATGTGACATACTCCCCCCCATAGAATAAACACAGTCCCTTGTGTTTCTTTCCCAAGGTTAGTAAAATGAAATTTCATTCATCATAAAAGACAACTCAAGCACCATACTGATATTTTTCTATTTACAAAAACAATCAAACCATGCACTTTACCATGCAATTGATCATGTAAACCCCATTTCCACACTATTTATTTTCTGTGGTTGGAATTTTTAAGATAGCCAACTATCACCAACCCATAAGGAGACTAGTCTAGGATATTATAGAGCAATAGTAGAGTCATGGAGATACGAGGGTAAATTTTCTTGCCCTTCCTTTATTTTTAATTATTTACCCTCGGATTGTCTTTGTCATCCTTTCCCTTTTGCAAGTTTCCCATTCCTCATGGTTGAGCAACTCCTTATTTTAAAATGAGAAGAACAACCTCTTCCACCTGACGAGAATACCTAGACCTAAAATGTAGCAACACAAACATCAACAATACCATATTCTAAAAGATAAAGTACTCATACTGCATAATCAAATGTAAAATCATACTTCAGTTTTACATAGTAGTGTCCATAATACCAAAATGTATCATAAAAAATTATCCACTCCATACATAACATAACAAAATTCATCAATTTACTTAATATGCATAAGTACCATCTATGCCATAATAAAGTCTTAACTGAATTTAAATACTATATCGTATCTTTAAACAAGTATGGAAAGTGTCTTTTCATGTCTTCCACCTTTTTCCAAGTGGCAATTTTCTCAAAATAAAGATCCCATTCGACCTTGCATTATTCAAAGTTCCATTTCCTCATTTGTTTAGTGTGAAACTTGAGGATATTCACAGGCTTGACCTCGATATACGTCGTATCTTCCATCTACAACTTTGAAAAAACCACAACATGAGTAGGATCATATATGTATTTCCTAAGTAGGGACATATGGAAAGAATCATAGATCTTTTCCAATTTAGGTGGTAAATCAATTCTATAAGCAACATGACTGATATTTTCCAGTATATTTAATGGCTCTACATATATTGGATCAAGCTTAGTGTATTTAATTGCACTCTTAATAGGTTTGAATCTTAAGAAAATCTTAAATCCCATGGAGAATTCCAAAGGAGTCATTCTCAAGTCTGCATTTTTCTTTTGGTGATCTGAATATTATCTGAGCCTTTGACAAATTATCTTCAGTTGCTCTTCCATATCCTTCAAAGTATCTAGTCCAATACTGACCTGATATTCAGGATTATCCCAAGACAAGGGTTTTCTAAACCTATGGCCATACAAAGCATCAAAAGGAGCCATTTTTAGAGAGGTAAGATATCCATCGTTATAAGAAAATTCAACTAAATGAAAAAAGTCTTCCCATCGAGACTTCTTATCCATGCAATACATGTGAAGCATGTTCTCTAATACTTGATTGACTCTCTTAGTCTATCCATCCATATTAGGATGATATGCAGAACTTGTGTTCAGTAAAGTGTCAATTTCTTGATGAAGAGCTTACCAAAAATTTGATGTAAATATCGAGTCTCTATTTGAGATGATCATTTATAAATATCCATATAATCTAGATATTTCCTTAGTGAACTTATTAGCAATGACTACTGCATAATTAGTAGTACTACCAGGAATGAAGTGTGCTACTTTGGTCAACTTGTCAACTATTACTGAAGAACACAAGCTTATACTGAGAGGGGGGGGTGAATAGTATAAGACCTCTTTTTACTTTTACCTTTATACTTCAATTCAAAATTATGCAGTGTATAGATAGCAGTATCAATAGCCGTAATCAAAACAATGCACAAAATACCATCCACAATAGAGAAAACAATTTACGTGATTCACCCAATGTGGGCTACTCCATGGATAAAATATTTCACTAAATTTTATCAAATCAAATTCTAGGAATACCTTTCCTGATTACAATGTTCGTGGGCACCAATCCATAGGAGACACCAATACCCTAGCTATGTTCTGGCTGGTGATCCTCTAGAAAACCTCTACCTTCGTTGCCCTTAACAAATGGAACTTTGTCCACAGAAGACACCTGTCCTCCCTACTCTGGCTGGATACCTCTGTCCTCAACTCTATCACCTCCAAAACTGGTCCTCGAATTTGTGCTAAACACAGTCCTTTGGTTTAGCACAAATGTCCTCGTCCTCTTTCTCTGATCTACACCAAACACAGTCCTTCGGTCTGGCACAAATATCCTCAAAATTGCACCAATATTTGTCCTCAATTGGTCCTCAAATCTGGTTCACAGAATTTGTTCACAAGCTTCCACAAAAGCTTGCTTGATCTTCACCCAAGTCTTCACCAAGACTTGTCTCAGATCTGCTTTGCAAGTTCTCACTAGAACCTGCCCAAACTGCTCCACAAGCTCAACAAAAGCTTTATCAAATCTGTCCAACAATCCCTCTCAATGATTTATCCAAAACATCAAAGCCTGCACACTATCTTCGAACATCGTAGAAATGGTACACCCAATAGCTTTGCGCTTTTCTGCTCTCTGTGCACTCTGCTTCGCACTGATCTCGACTCAGCACGAATCTACTCTCTGTGCATCATGGACTTAACTTGCACAAGTTCGATTGAATTTCATGCTCTGCTTCTCGACGATCGAACTTCTCCCTCGCACTCTATCTGTGAATATCGTACTTCAAATGCACACACAAAATCGATACTTTAACTCTTCGAACAACCCTCCTTTTATACTAATACTTTCAAGATCAAAACCTTGATCTTAGTCGGTTGCACAACCCTAAACTACGTTAGATGCAAACCCTAATCTTCGTTGGCCCAAATTTAACTTTGTCAGCCCCACTGCCTCTGCAACTCTTCTGTAGCTTCTGCTATGAAACTACAACATGTCACGATATCGTGACATTTTTGCAACCATACACTCCCTTTTGGATTTTGTCGTGATATCACGACACTTTAGCCTTTGTCTACTTCAACCACGTTCTTGTCGCGATATCACGAAACTTTTGTCTTTGTCAGCATCAACTTCACTTTTGTTGTGATATCGTGACACTTCTCCCTTCGTCGACCTCCTTTTAGCTTCTGTGGTGAAATTGCGACACTTCTTCTACTGTAGACTTTGTCTTTCACTTCTGTCATGAAATCGTGACACTTTTTGTCTTCACGGCCTTCCTTTCTACTTTTGTCGCAAAATCGTGACACTTCACCTATGGAAGACCTGCACACTATTCCTGTCCCGAAATCATGACGCTTTCTCCAACCGAACACTGTAATCTCAAACTGTCATGAAATCATGACACTTTCTATTCCTTGCACTCTTGTCTTCTTGCACTAGCGAAAATAGGACATGTCATGAAATCATGACACCTTTTTATCCCGTACACTCTTCTCTACAGGAACTAGCAAAAATAGAACATGTCACAAAATCGTGACACTTTCTGTATCCATACACTTTCTCTTCAACATGTCATGAAATCATGACGCTATCAACTTTTCATATGCTTACTTTGCACCTTGTCATGAAATCATGACAGTTCTCACTTCGAACTCTTTCTATTGCTGTATGTCACGAAATCATGATAGTTCTTACTTGGAACAATTTCATCTACAGCATGTCACGAAATCGTGACTGTTCTCACTTCGAACTCTGTAGCATGTCGCGAAATCATGACAGTTCTAATGTTACTTTCTCTCTCTTCGAACTTGTCATGAAATCGTGACAATTCACACTACGGACTCTCTCTTCTGCATTATGTCGCGAAATCGTGACACATTTTCTTTCGGACTCTCTCTCCTGCAACATGTAGTGAAATCATGACACTTTTTCTTTTGGACTCTCTCTCCTGCAACATGTCATGAAATCATGACACTTTTTTGTCCGATCAACCTTCCTTGCAACTTGTTTTGAAATCGTGACACTTTTTCGTTCATACAATCTTCCTTGCAATATGTCACGAAATCGCGACATTTTTGACTCCGAACATTCTCTCTCCTCTTTGAGTCACGAAACTGCGACATGTCGTGATATCGCGACACTTTTCTAAAAATCTTTCTCTCTCCTGCCTAAGTCGCGAAAATGTGACATGTCGCGATATCGCGACACTTTTTCAAAAAGTTTTCTCTCTTGTTTAAGTCGCGAAACTGCGACATGTCGCGATATCGCGACATTTTTCAAACTTACTTTCTTTCGAACCTTTCATGTTGAAACCTTCATCAAAACAATTTCTTTTACATCAAATCAAGTTCCTTCAAAAGCTTCTTGACATCAATGACAACTTATTCACTTGAGCAAATGCAATGTACCCAAGGTACCCAAAATTGCCAACAATCTCCCCCTTTGTCATTGATGGCAAACCTTTACTGAAAACATGTCTTAGGAGCCAAAACTGAAGCCATCTGTGCTAACAACTGAGAAACTGCCTTTGAGGTTTTGCTTTCCCTAACTTGAAGCTTTCCTCTTCACTTGAAGCTCTCCTCCTTACTCATATTTCTCCCCCTTTGTCATCAATGGCAAAGGGTCACCTTTGGGGCTCGGGACTAAGAATGAGCCTCTTAGCTTAGTCACTCCCCCACCTCCTGATGAGGTGATTAATTCTAGGGTGGGAGTAAAACTCCCATTAGGCACTGATCATCATCAGCATCTATAATTTCCTTGCTGGGCCTTCTCTTGAACTCTTTGCCCGTATTCCTATTCTTGTCACTATTCTTTTTCTTGTTATCATTCCTATTCTTGTCACTGTTCTTGTTCTTGTTCTCATCCCTGTTTTTGTTCATGCCTTGATCCTTGGACTTGTTTATAGCACTATTCCTATTCCTATACCTTGAAATTTTAGCTCTACATTATCTAGCTATGTGACCTTCATTGTTGCACTTATAATAAGTAACAATATTATTTCTTTTAGGCATACATGTTCTTTGAATCTTCCAGTTCTGCCTAAACCTATTCTGATCAAACCTATTCCTATTATTTACCTCACAATAGACTGCCTTGTGCTCGAACTATTGAAAATAGTAGCAATACCCTCAAAAGAAACTAGTGCTTCTGAAATTTCCGTTCACCTTCTTCACTTGAGCCATGCAATGTGCAACCATGTGACCAAACCTGTAACACACAAAACATTTGCCGTGAAATTTACCTTTATTCGACCTCTTGGGTCTTAAAAACTTCTTCTTCTCATTCTGAATTTCATTTTCTATTTCTGCGCATCTATCATCCAAGGACTCATAATCTGAAATACTTTCCTCATTAGAACTCTCTTCCTTTTGGAGTCTCTTACTAGACTCTCCAGCTTGTTCCTTGAAAAAACCAAGGCCTGTTTTATCTGTTGTCTTTCTTTGACATTTGATGAGTGACTTAACCTTTTTGGAGCTATCTTGAAACCTATAAAGCTTATCCTTGTACTCTTTAGTTTTCTCTTTCAAAGAAGCCATTTTCTGTTCTAACTCACTATACTCAAGAACCTTAGACTCTAACTCATCCTTGAGTTCTTGTATCTTAGCCATAGAGAAGTCAAGACTTTCTATAAGATCATATCTCTCCATACAACATTCATCTAACTTATCCTTGAGTCTAGCATTCTTATTTCTTTCCTTTTTCAAAACACTAAGAGCATTAGTAAGTTCACTTTCAAGATCCTTTATTTGTTTGCTTTATGAATCATCAAGGCCATTTTCAGATTTCTTATCACTAGAGGTGCTACCTTTTTCAAAAACCATACACGCATCTTCCTTATAGTTTTCTGAAGCATCCTCATACATACTAGAAACCAAATCATTATTTGTGCAATCATCCTCAAGGTGACCAAAATTTCCACATCTAAGACATTTCATGATAATGAATCTATGTTTCGGTTCTTCCTATTTTTTTGATATGAACAACATCTCATTTTCAGTATCACTTGAAGAACTTTCACTATCACTACTAGAACACTTACTTGCTTTTTCTAGGTATAAACTCTTCTTGTGCTTGTGAGAATACCTCTTTCCTTGATTGTTGTGCTCATCTTTGTTCTTTCTGTGATGCTTGTGCTTTTCAGAATCCTTGCTTTTAGAATCATGTTTCTCTTCATCACTTTCATTATTGGAAACAGTACAGTCAGTAGCATAATGACCAAACTTTCCACAATTGAAACATCTTATATTTTTCATACTTTTGTGCTTTCTAGTGAACTTGCCTTTCTTATTGTAATATGCCTCTTCATCACTAGAAGACTCATCACTCTCTTGAAGTTGTTTACCCTTGGATTTCTTGGTAGCCTTGAAAGCTACCTCTTTCTTGACATCAACCTTCACTTGAGTTCTCAACTCAAATGCTGCAAGTATACTATGGAGCTCATCCTTTTTCAACTTATCCAAATATTTAGCTTCCTCAATAGCAAAAATATTTTCACTAAATCTATTAGGAAGAGATCTTAAAATCTTATCACAAACATCATTTTCAGCAAGATCAAGACCTAAGTCTTTCATGGAGTTAACAACCTCATCCATACGAAGCATGTAGTCACTAATATTTTTATCATCATTAATATTGAGTTGTTCAAACATACCTTTGAAGTGTCTCAACTTAGCCTTTCGAACATTTACATCACCTGTGCGAACCACCTGCAACTGTTTCCACATTTCACTAACTGTCTTGTAGTGAATCACCTTGGTAAGATCTACCTTCTGTAAACCTTTCAGGATTGCATTCATTGCTTTTGAATTGCTATGATCTAGGAGCCTATCTTCTTTAGTGTAAGGACCATGTTCAGGAATAGTGTACCCGTCTTCAATCACTTCCCAAACCTCATTCCCAAGTGCCATTAGATGAACCTTCATCCTTGCACTCCAATGACCAAAATTTGATCCATCAAGAATAGGTGCTGCATTGCCACTTGAATAATC
The DNA here is from genome assembly GCA_028583015.1 of Wollemia nobilis. Taxonomy (NCBI): domain Eukaryota; kingdom Viridiplantae; phylum Streptophyta; class Pinopsida; order Araucariales; family Araucariaceae; genus Wollemia; species Wollemia nobilis. The sequence goes on from JAQPPZ010009497.1 coordinate 115,664, forward strand.
AATTGTGTTATTTACTGGCTTTTCCTTCAAGCTATTAAACTTTTCGAAGGCACCCGCTCTGATACCAATTGAAGAACACAAAATTATACTGAAAGGGGGGGTGAACAGTATAAGACCTCTTTTTACTTTTTCCTTTATACTTCAATTCAAAATTATGCAGTGTATAGATAGCAATATCAATAGCCATAATCAAAACAATGCACAAAATACCATCCACAATAGAGACAAAAATTTACGTGATTCACCCAATGTGGGCTACTCCATGGATAAAATATTTCACTAAATTTTATCAAATAAAATTCTAGGAATACCTTTCTCGATTACAATGTTCATGGGCACCAACCCGCAGGAGACACCAATCCCCTAGCTCTGTTCTAGCTGGTGATCCTCTAGAAAACCTCTGCCTCCACTGCCCTTAGCAAATGGAACTTTGTCCACAGAAGACACTTTTCCTCCCTGCTATGGCTGGAGACCTCTGTCCTCAGCTCTATCACCTCCAAAACTAGTCCTCAAATTTGCACTAAACACAGTCCTTCGATTTAGCACAAATTTCCTTGTCCTCTTTCTCTGATCTGCACCAAACACAGTCCTTCGGTCTAGCACAAATGTCCTCGAAACTGCACCAATATTCGTCCTCAACTGGTCCTAAAATCTGGTTCATAGAAGTTTTTCAGAAGCTTCCACAAAAGCTTGCTTGGTCTTCACCCAAGTCTTCACCAAGACTTGTCTCAGATCTGCTTTGCAAGTTATCACTAGAACCTGCCCAAACTGCTCCACAAGCTCAACAAAAGCTTGCTCAAATCTGTCCAACAATCCCTCTTAATGATTTATCCAAAACATCAAAGCCTACACACTATCTCTGAATGTCATAGAAATGGTGCACCCAACAGCTTTGCGCTTTTTTGCTCTCTGTGCACTCTGCTTCACACTGAACTCGACTTAGCATGACTCTGCTCTCTGCACATCGTGGACTTAACTTATGCAAGTTCAATTGAATTTCATGCTTTTCTTCTCGACGATCGAACTTCTCCCTCACACTCTATCTATGAATGTCATACTTCGAATGCACACACAAAATTGATACTTTAACTCTTCGAACAACCCTCCTTTTATACTAATACTTTCAAGATCAAAACCTTGATCTTAGTCGGCTGCAAACCCTAATCTTCGTCGGCCAAAATTTAACTTTTTTAGCCTCACTACCTCTGCAACTCTTTTGTAGCTTCTACTGCGAAACTACAACATGTCGCAATATCATGACATTTTTGCAACCATACACTCCCTTTTGGCTTTTGTTGTGATATCATGACACTTTAGCCTTTGTCGACTTCAACCACATTCTTGTCGCGATATCGCAACACTTTTGTCTTTGTCAACATCAACTTCGCTTTTGTCATGATATCGTGACACTTCTCCCTTCGTCGACGTCCTTTCAGCTTCTGTGGCAAAATCGTGACACTTCTACTGTAGACTTTGTCTTTCACTTTTGTCATGAAATCGTGACACTTTTTGTCTTCATGGCCTTCCTTTCTACTTTTGTCGTGAAATCGTGACACTTCACCTATGGAAGACCTGCACACTGTTCCTGTCATGAAATCACGATGCTTTCTCCAACCAAACGCTGTAATCTCAAACTATCATGAAATCATGACACTTTCTCTTCCTTGCACTCTTGTCTGCTTGCACTAGCGAAAACAGGACATGTCATGAAATCGTGACACCTTTTGCTTCCGTACACTCTTCTCTGCAGGCACTAGTGAAAACAAAACATGTTACGAAATTGTGACACTTTCTGTATCCGTACGCTTTCTCTTCAACATGTCATGAAATCGTGATGCTATCAACTTTTCATACGCTTACTTTGCACCTTGTCACGAAATCATGACAGTTCTCACTTAGAACTCTTTTTGTTGCTGTATGTCACGAAATCACGACAGTTCTTACTTGGAACAATTTCATCTACAACATGTCACGAAATCGTGATGGTTCTCACTTCGAACTCTGTAGCATGTCACGAAATCACGACAGTTCTAATGTTACTTTCTCTCTCTTTGAAATTGTCGTGAAATCATGAAAATTCACACTACGGACTCTCTCTTCTACATTATGTCACGAAATCACGACACATTTTCTTTCGGACTCTCTCTCCTGCAACATGTCGTGAAATCGTGACACTTTTTCTTTCGAACTCTCTCTCCTGCAACATGTCATGAAATCGCGACACTTTTTCGTCCGATCAACCTTCCTTGCAACTTGTCGCAAAATCGCGATACTTTTTCGTCCATACAATCTTCCTTGCAATATGTCGTGAAATCGTGACATTTCTAACTCCAAACATTCTCTCTCCTCTTTAAGTCATGAAACTGCGACATGTCGCGATATCGCAACACTTTTCTAAAAACCTTTCTTTCTCCTGCCTAAGTCATGAAAATGCAACATGTCGCGATATCGTGACACTTTTTCAAAAAGCTTTCTCTCTCCTATTTAAGTCGCGAAACTGCGACATGTCACGATATCGTGACATTTTTCAAACTTACTTTCTTTCAAACCTTTCATGCCGAAACCTTCATCAAAACAATTTATTTTACATCAAATCAAGTTCCTTCAAAGGCTTCTTGACATCAATGACAACTTATTCACTTGAGCAAATGCAATGTACCCAAGGTACCCAAAATTGCCAACAATTACCATTATGGCATCATGTTGATACTGAGTCTTTGGTAATCCAACAATGAATTCTATAGAAATCACTTGCCATTTCTCTTTAGGCACATCATGAGAGTATAGTAGACCAACAATATGCTTATGTTATGTTTTCACCTTTTGACACTCTAAACACTTAGCCAAAAAACTAGTAATATCTTTCATCATTCTAGGCCAATAAAATATTTTCTTCATGTTCTCCCTCATCTTAGCTCCTCCACGATAAGCAGAATAAGGAAACCTATGAGTTTATCTCATGATAAGTCTTCACAAATAATTTATTTTGGTAATCACTATCCATTATATAAAACATAAGAATCCATATTTGAAGATGAATTCTTGAGCTATCTTTAGATCCTTACCCATTTTCTCTTACACTTCCCTACAATACCGATCTTGAAGTTGTGCTCTTTTAACATTTTCCATCATATCAATATGACTTCTAGTTAGCACAGTGATATGCCTTATTCTACTTAGTGCATCTCCCACCTTATCCTCTTTACCCTTTATATATTCTATTAGAAAGTCATACTCTACTAAAAATTTAATCCACCTTCTTTGATGTGCATTTAATAGAGGTTGAGTGAAGATGTACTTAAAAATTTGGGGCTCTTTCCTTAGTTCAAAGTATCTACCTAGCAAATAATACCACCAAATTTTCAAAGCATGAAATACTACGACCAATTATAAGTCATGTGTGGCATAATTTCCTTCATTCTTCTTTAATTTCTTGGACTTGTAAGCTACTAATGCTTTATCTTGTGACAACACTTCGGCCAATCCTTATAACGAAGCATTAGTGCATACCAAAAAATCACCCTGTGGATTTGGCATTTTTAATATTAGAGCGGTAGTCAACTTCTTTTTTAGCAATTGGAAAGCAGTTTCACATTTGTTCATCCATTTTAAGGACTTCCATTTTCTTTAAATATTGGTTATGGGGCAAGCTATTTTGGCATTATATTTCACAAACCTTCTATAATATCAAGATAAACCCATAAAGCTTCATACCTTTGTTACATTCGTAGGAGTTGGCTAGTCTAAAATAACTTCAGTCTTATTAGGGTAAATCACAATTTTGTCCATAGAAATAACATGTCCCATGTAATGTACTTATGACAGATAAAAATCACACTTTTCCAGATTTCCATATAACTAATTTTCCCTTAACACCCTCAATACTATCCTCAGATGTTCATCATTTTATTCTTTGTTGCGAGAATATACCAAGATGTCATCTAAAAACACTAAGACAAACCTATCCAATTGGTCCCTGAATATTCTATTCATTAAGTTCATAAAGACAACTGGTGCATTCGTCAACCCAAATGGTAAAACTGTGAACTCATAGTGTCCATATTAGGTTTTAAATATTTTCTTATGTGTGTCTTCTTTTTTGATTCTCAGTTTATGGTAACTAGACATCAAATATATCTTTGAGAAAATAGTTGCCCCTTTTATTTGATCAAAAAAATCCTCTATTCATGGTAGAGGGTATCTATTCTTAATTGTTGCCTTATTCAACATCCTATAGTCAATACATAGCCTTAGGGATCCATATTTTTTCTTGACAAACAACATTGTTGCACCCCACAAAGACACACTTGGCTTAATTAGTCCCTTATCCAATAACTCTTGTAGTTGTACTTTCAGTTTGTGCATATCTATAGGGTTCATTCTATAAGGTGCCCTGTTTATAGGTTTACTACTAGGTAATAGGTCGATAGTAAAATCAAACTCTCACTTAGGGGGTGTTCTCAGTAATTCAAATCTTAAGACATTCTTAAAATCCTGAAGGATTCAAAATCTCTTAAAATATTCATTATTATCTTCCTTTAACCTCTTTTATTTTGACCACATAAACCAAACCTCTTTTACTAATCACTTTCTTTAGTTGCATAGTAGAGATTAATATGGGTTCAAACAACTTTTTCTCACTGTACAACCTTGTTCTCCTTTCCTTATCTTCATTGAATTCGATTCATATTTCCTAAAAATTGATAAAGGCCTTATGAGCCTTTAACCAATCAATCCCTAGAATTATATCAAAGGCATGTAGCGGAGCTACATAGAGTTACCAAGTGATAGAATTAGTGGGTAGGGATATTTCCATTGAGGGGTAATATCGATCCATATAGTAGGTCTGTCTAGACCTATACTCAACTTTACACCCTTTTGCCAAAGATCTTGGACTCTCTGGCATATCCTTAACTAAGATACTAGAAATGAAACTATTAGTAGCACAACTTTCTATCAATAATATAATATTTTTATCAAAAAAATTACCTTGTAAAAGCATAGGGGTTGCCTGTCCATCAAGATTTTGACTTCTAGTAGCAGTGTAAATTATGTGTCCTTTCTTGTTTATCCTTTGGTTTACACCTGTATGACATCGGCAATTCTTGCATAGTGAGGGCCTCCACATTCATGGCATACAAACTTCAAACTCTGAGTTTAACCTTGAATTGACTTATCCTTACCATCAGTAAGGGTTGGTTTTACTTGATTCATAGGTTTGGCCTTCTCTGCATTAGTAGAGTTTTAATCGTTTGGTTGATACTTCTTAAATATTTTTGCTAACCCATTGTTTCTTTTACCAAAATTAAACCCTTATTTGTTCTTTTGAGTTGACTCATTATTCCACTTTATATTCTATGAATTTTGGTAGTTCTTCTTGGTTCCTTTAGAGGGATTGTTGCTCTTTCTATGATTATACTCTTCTTGACAAGCAATATCATATGCAACTTCTAAGTTTGTGGTTTTGAAAATATTGAAAGAGATCCTAAGATGATAATCTAACCCTAAAAATAACTGTTGTACCTTCATTTTGTCATCATTTTTATTAGCTAGAATGTACTTAAGAATTCAAGTGAAGTTCCTATAGTATATATCCATTGACTACTCCCTTTTTTTTAGTTGAGTAAACTCAGCTAGCTTCTTGGTGTAGTATTGCTCAGTAAGGAATCTCTTTCTAAATGCCTTTTCAAACATGTCCCAATAACAATGAATTATGTTTATCTTTTTATCCTTGTAGTAAGTTTCCCACTATTCCAACCCAACTTCTATCAAAAGTCTTGTGATAAAGAATTTATTTGTGGTTGAGGAGTAATTTCTCATAGAGAAGTAAATTGCTAGTTCATTTAACCATGACTAAGAAAACTCTCCACTTTCCTTTCCCAAAAAATTTCTAACCCTAACATGCTTCAGGTCTTTCTCTAACTCAACATTAATAAAAGCTTTAGATACCTTATTAGTGTTATTTTGTTCTTCCATAACTACTTTATTAGGAGCTTTGGGTGCCCTATTATCATTTATCCGAATTTCATCCCTAAGAGCTTTCAACAAATTATTTTTTTGTTATCTGCTCTCTATAGTTTGACATATTACCTTGCATATTATGAATCAAATTTATGAGATTCTCCATCCCCTCAAGATTTCCTAAACTCCTCCTACATGACCCTCTCTAAAATTATCAATACTAGCTAGCCGAGTTCTCCGAGGAGGCATATTTGCTCCCCTACCAAGTTTTGGTGGCATATTCCATGGTTAAATAAATGTGTTATTTCATAATATTATACCGAATAATTTCACTAACTATCCACCTAATCCCATCTAACTAACTAAATTTTTCGATGGTTCTACTAAATTTGCTAAAATATTTCAGCATTTTTCTCTTTTCTATATGATGACTTTAGTTGAATGAAAACATAATGACTAAATAAGGATAATTCTTGACATGGAGATTCAAATGACAAGTACGATCCCCAAAATAGCATCAAGTACAACACCTAAAACCCATAAAAGTGGAGGGTTCATCTAGCTCTTCCAATTTTATTCACCAGTGGTTCAACATGGCGAGTAAGACTTGCTCAATTTCTACATCTGTAACATTTCTCTTTCCTTACTTTGCATATGTTTATTTTAGAGTCATCAAAGTTAGAGTTTTCTACCTACATAACCTATGCTCTGATACCAACTATAACAACCTATTTTAACCTAACCAGAAGCTAACTATAATACCCATCATTTTTCTTTTTTTTCTTTTTACTTACAACCTTAAGTAATGTATGAGAGTCTTTTATATGATTTCCATTTGAGAAAATAATTACATGAGTTCAAGGTTGTTCACCAAACATGAATCAACTTGATCAAAGTCTTTCCATGTGCATGGAAGTGGCCAGTGTCCCATAATGATCAACGACAATTTTCTAGTCTTGTTTCAACTAGAATGCACATTTATTTTTTTATTTAACCCCATGTTAAACTACCTCAACTATAGGTGTATTTCAACCTAACCAAAAGTATATTCATTATTTAGTACTCATTTTTTAACAATAAGATAATATTTTAGGTGCAATGCTTAACCATCTAACCATATTACATATGGTTGTTAAGGGAATCATCAGAAAAATTCACATAGATAGATTGTTATCTACCATTTTTCTCTTTGACTACCACTCTTTGGTTTTCATTTAAGCACTATTGGAAACACTTATAATCATTCATAGATACAACATTTATGCTCATAAGAAAGTAAATATCAGTTACTTAAAATGTAATTAAAGCATCTACTAAAGCATTCTCATAACATAATATAACATATACAAAAACATGTTCCAATATACATAATCTTCAATGTAATTACATAGCTTATATCATTTATACATAATCAAGTATTTTGAAACTAGAATCTTCAATCATGCACATAGCTTAAATCACAAGATCCTAGAATCTATTACAAAGCTTCTTCTCCTAGTGAATATTTGTTATAAAATGATATTTTCAAAAGTCTGAATGCATATTTAGCTTCTTCTAGTCTTCACTTCAATTCAGGTTCATCAAGAACGTTAGGTACTAGTTGTCTCATTTCCACCAGTACTAATTAGTTAGGTAATTTAGGGATCAGGACAATCTATTTATTGTTATTTATAACTAATCACACAATGTCATGCAGTAGTAATCCATTGAATACAAACAAGATCTTTAACAAATACTTTAGGCATTTGTAAAAATCAAAATTCACATAATTCAAGAGTAAGAAATCCCATACTTTCCTAAGAATGAAACTTTCCTCTTTCTTTATTTCATTCCATATCCCATCACACAAAATACATGCCCTTGAATCTATACTAATTGAATTCATTGTCATGGCCACGAGGACCCCCAATAAGTTCCTGAGAAATGCAACCCAGTTACCATTTCCCCCACATTAGGTTATGCTTTTTTATTCCTTAATTCCATATTTATCATATACATGAATTATAGCTATGTGGTTTCTATTTATGCAAAACAAATCATTCTATACTAGGATTTCTAATTCTTTAATATATTAGCACCCAGAAATAGTATTTAAACAAACTTTATACACAACTCATCATCACAAAATTAAATGAGAAAAATATTTCATTCACCTATTTTTGGCCTAAACATAGTCATGTTCTTCAAGGTCTTTAAACATAATTTCATATTGCATAGCCTATCTAAAAGCAACCATCATAATGACTTAACCTTCTATGATAAAGCTATTTAAATGATAAGCTTTATCTTATACTCATATAACCAAACACACCATGTCCTATATGTCATCTAGAGCAAGCCAATCATTTTTCCAACTATAGATTAATTATATAAGTTGGGACATAGGATAATTCATATATAATATATTTGTGTAATAACTCCATGGTACTAGGCTAGGGATATCTTAACCCTTAAAATAACTCAATAAATGGTTAAGTTTACCTATGATATTTATTTATTTATTTATTTTCCTTTCTTGAACTTATATTTTAGCTAAATTCCTAAGCTTGAGTCTTTATAAGCTAATGGGTCTAATATTATTGTTTAGACCCTTTTTCCCATATAAAAATACCCAATAATATTGGTATGTGTTAATATTATTTTGTTAAACACATAAAACCCTTATTCTTTTTTTTTAACTATATGTTTCTACAATCATGGAATGTTAGGGGTTTAAATAGTAGAACCCATCAATTTTCTATTTGAAGACTCTTAGAAAAATGTAAAATAGATTTTTTCTTATCCAGGAGACAAAAATATCGTTGGATCTAATGTGTAAAACAATAAATAGACTTTGGAGGGGTGCTGGTCATATGGAAGTGACTTTCCAATGAGGCCTCAAGGGGGATAGATACTCTTTGGAACTCTCTTGAATGGACCGCAATAGAACATATAGCTTGGAGGGGTATTATCACATCACATTTTTGGAACAATGTCACAACTGAACATGTTTTAATCACAAATTTTTATGGGGCTCAAAACCTAGATGATCAGATTCATGAATGGAAATCTATGTTGTTGTTACTCCCCACATCCACCCTCATATGATGGTGGGGGTAGGGAGTAACAACAACATAACATGAGAGTATCAAGGGAAGATTTAGACTAGATTATTGTTGGGGATTTTAATGCTAAATTATCCTCTAGAGATCAGGAAGGGGGAACCCCAATTTTGGATCCAAGGGATCAAATTATGATTGCCCAAGTCTAGGAATTACACTTGGTGGATATTAAATGCCCTAGAACCGACTATACTTGGACTAATAAGAGGAGGGATCCACATAGTAGGAATGTGAAGTTAGTCTACTGAAAGCACTAAACTACATGGATCTCATAGCTAGCAATCTTTCAATCACAAAGCATGGACTCCTAAACCATTGGTGGCCCTACTACTGTATCCTCTGACATGAGCATAAAATACAACCTACAACTAATAGCAAACCTCCACATTGATGAGCGTAGGTACTATCAATGAGAATGTGAATTCCACTACTGATGATTGATCCCTCTGTCCTCAAATTTTGCTGATAGTTGAGACCTCAACCTATTGATGTAGACTTGCACATGATCCAAGGCCAACATGAATTCCAAGATACATGGCATCAATGAGAGCACTGATATGATGGCCGTGTGGCATCTAATGGAGTACTAATATAACACCTCTACTTATTAGATGAGCACATAGATCAAGGAATAAAAATGATAGTTGACGCAGAACCTTGTGCTGACGTAGTGTATAACAACTAGTTGGACTACCTCGAAGTTCATGTAGATGATACGGAGTGATGGCACTAGCTAGATCGTGATACGTTGTGAGCTTCTGATAATCCATGTGGTGACATGCTACTCCTTGTTTTTGGTAGTAAAAGGTCATTTGATATTCATCGATTACCCAAAGGCGATGAGGAATCTAGGTGAGCTTCTACATTTTTAAATGGTGTGTTCATCCTTTGTAGGATGAATGTTGGACAAAAGTCCTAAGGTTTAAAATAAACACATTGTGCGTGTTAGTAAAATAAAAGTAAGTGATGCTTCCTTGCTTCCAAGTGAAGAATTATAGTTGAACAGTGAGTTCGAATATTATTGTGCGTGAGGTCCCAAGTTCGAATCTCGCGCCCAACAATTTACAATAGTATGAGATAATTTAAAAATATATATATTTCTTTTACAATAAAATAAAATTTATAATTATTATTTTGTAATTTGATTTTATTTATAAAATTAAATTTGTAAACTATATAATTATAATTTTTTAATTTAATTGAAATATATGTTTTGCACTCTAAACATCTATGTTGTAATTTTCAACAAAAATGAAACCTATTTTTTTTTGCAAATTTCAAACAAATGAGTGTTTTTGTTTTCTCCAATTAAGGGATGTAACACAAAAAAGGCACCATTTTTTTGCAAATTAAGGAGATCTAAAAACTTTCTCAAAACCTTTCTAACATTCATTTTGAGAGAAAGAGTTTTTATCCCTAACTCTCATGAAGAATAGACCTTGGATCACCAAAACTCTTTGTCGTATAAGAATCAATCGTAGGAGGAACGAAATCTGAAGTCAGACCACAAGATCCATTTTTTATCGTATTCTTAGACGACATAGGAATATTTTACCCGATTTTAATTCTTATAGAGACCCTTGGAAAGGTTTGGATTGTAGATATGGTCCCATGCATATTAGAGAGTCATTTAATCCTAAAGCACCTCATATTTTTGATTATTGAATAATTACGAGTCCACTAATACCAAGTCATTTGTCAACTGGTTCTGGATTACCTTTCAAACGTAGGTCATGTGTCGACTTGACTTGAAAGTTGTGCTACCTTGTTTTTTTATAAACAAAATGGGGTATAAAATTGTATTCTCTTTCCTAAATTATAACACAAGGAAAAGAAAAATTGTGAAAATCAAAGGTTTGAAGCTTTGAAACTTGTTTATTTTGTAAAATAAAAAGAAGGGCAATTATTTTTGTCAAATTCTTTGCAAAACAGTAAGACAAGGGGAGAATTGTGAATATCAAATTTTTGCAAACATAAAATCAATTTCTTGCAAAAATTATTGTAATAAAGGTGCATTCTCGATAGCATTCGATGCCTTTTTTAATTGGAATTGTAAAAATAGGTGTATTTTTGGTCAAATCCATCACCTATGTGTTAAAAATTTATGGGTACTTTTGATGGTTTATTGCATTCAATTTCCTTTTTTTGCAATTACATCTTAACTTAAAAATAAAAAGTACTTAAGACCCCAAATATTACATACATTTGTGGAATTTATTGCATGGGTAGAGCCAATTTTTATTTTTTATATTCACTCCATAAAATACTCAAAATTCACACTTCTTGTTTGGCTTAAATTTCTCAAACTAATCATCCTTCTTTAGAAGGGTTTTTAGGTTTGTGCCATTAAATATCTTTTTGAGTGAATTTCTCTTTCAATACTTATTTGGGTAAATTGAAAGAGAGACCAATTTGGTGAAATAATGAACCTTCAAAGTAGCAATTGTTTGCACTAAGGGAGGGATAATTCCTTTCTACATCAAAATATTTTTTGCACAAATAGAAGCGAAAAATAAAACAATGTTAAGGAAATTAGAAAGAAAGAAGTCATCAAATTGTACCTTTTCTTTTAGGCTTCATAACAAAAAAAAAATCCTTGAAGTACTTGCAATAAGAGGGGATTTTTTGGTTAAATTTTTGATAATTTGCCTAGGAGGCAAAATTTTGAACAAAAATATTTTGCAATAAAGGGTGAAAGTTTCAAAAATTACCTAAGGGGTACAACTTTTTAAACCTTAGAGGCACCATTATAAAACTCTTTTTAGTATTCATAATAGCACATATTTTTCTTTAAGTACTTGTAATAAAGGGGGATGTTTTGGTGAAATTTTTGAAATTTGCCTAGGAAGCAAAGTTTTGAACAAGAATATTTTGCACTAAAGAGTGAAAATTTCAAAAATTAACTAAGGGACATAGATTTGTAAACCTCGTAAGCACCATTATAAATATCTTTTTAGGCTTCATAACAAGAAATATTTATCTTGAAGTACTTGTAATAAAGGGGGGATTTTTTGGTGAAATTTTTAAAATTTCCCTAGGAGGTAAAGTTTTGGACTAAGGGGAGGAAACCTCAAAAATTTCCTATAAAACAAGATTTGTAAAACATCTTTTGACGATTCATAATAGAAAATTTTTGTTTGAAGTACTTGTAATAAGGAGGGATAATTATTTTATTATTTCAAATAATATTTTGCAACAAAGGGGGAAGACTAGTAAGGGTGCATTTTCGGCAGTGACCGACACCTTAGTCAAACTTCTTGTAAAATTCCATCAAAGAATATTTTGCAAAAATGGGGGAAGACTTGTAAGGGTGCATTTTTAGCAGCAACCGACACCTTAGTCAAACTTCTTGTAAAATTCTATTGTAAAAGGTGCATGATCAGCAGAGACAAACACCTTAAGAAAATGGGCAGATCAAAGAAGAAAAATGACCCAAAACAAACTGATGAAAAAGCCAAATAAGTTAAAGGTCCTTACTTTCCAACATGGTTGGAAGTAATGGATTTTTATTAGGATGGAAAATTTCTCACACTACACAGTGGTTTAAAATCCATTCTCAAAGTATCTAAGTCTTATGAATATATTTAGGACAATGGTGATCTAATCCATATTGTCATTGTAAGGGCAATATACATATCATTTGTTTCACTTTATATTGGTCAGCGTAAAAAGAAAAAGTAAATTAGTGAGGAATTAGCAGTCATGCTCCTAATGGTCGATAACTTGTTGTGACATAAGTGACATTCAACCCATGATGGTGAATGCTTGTTGTGATACAAGTGACCTTCAACCCATGATGGTGAATTTTTGTTGTGATACAAGTGACCTTCAACCCATGGTGGCAAATTATTTTTGTGAAATAAGTGACCTATATATATATATATATATATATATATATATATATATATATATATATATATATACGGAACTAAAAGATACATCATGATCCTAAAAATTCTCGTAGGCTACAATAAAGTGGGTCTTCAGACCTCACACTTTTAAAATACAAAAAATAATCATAAGAGTATCCAAAGGTATGGTCACATAGGAAAATCACCATGAATCTAACCCCTACCCTTAGTCAAATTCAATCGATAACTCCCAAATCTACTACTCTCTACCCTGTCTAACCTTTGTGTAGAGCCAGGTGCCCCCATCCTCATAAAATATGGTCTTGTAACAATCGTCTAACTTTTATGCGACCCACTAGTAGAAGTATGAGCTGGTAGGCACCCACTAAGGTGCACTATCTCATCCTCCAACTCCTCAATGTATGCTCAATCCTCTCAACAATGAGCCTAAAAATCCCCACTAAGGCCTGGATTTGTGCCACCTCTTCCTATAGCCTGGTCATCTCACCACCACTAGATCCCTCATGGATAGGGTTTAATGCTCTAACCTATGCCCAAAGAGTCGCTATATCTACTACCTACCTATCAATTTTAGCCTATGCACTTTGTACCTATGCTTGAAGGAGACCCCTCTCCTGTCTACCCATAATCAGCTTAACTCATAGTTCAGTAATAGTAGCATCTTGTGCTATTATTTTTGTCTGCACTCCCTGACCATCAAAGTAATACTCATCAAAGTCATCATAATTATCCCCCACATTAATGAGGTCTACCCACTCATCCTCTACTTGATGAAGCGCATTGCTCAATTGCATCTAGGTCCTCCTCATTCAGATCCTCATTATGATCCTCATTAGGAGCATCCATGGGAGCCTCCTCTATCATCATAGTTGCATCCCCTCTTAGTGGCCACTCTCCCTACCACTAGCATGTCACCCACCAAGATTCATACTATGTTGTCAACTCAACATTATCTAGATAAAAAATATCCACTACAAGATCTACCTCCTCTCCTACTAACTTAAAAGTACAAAACATTTAAATACATCACTAATAACGTTTTATTACCAAATATTTAGTGTACTCTACTTAAAATTCAAAAAAATCTACAATTACACTTCTAACTCTAGTAACATGCAGTAGCAAATTCAGCCCTTACACGTCTCACACTGGCTTCACCAATTTATGAGTCTGTATGTTGGCTCATGGTGACTATGTGATGGATTTTTAGTGCTCTATTGCATAGAATCACTCTCCTAAACTACATATCTCCAACTACCAAGTAAAAACTGCATAAATGAGCCCATTTTCCACATTTTGGGCTTAAATAGACCTTTGAAAGGTATGGTCATACCTGGGTAGTACGGTCAGCTAATTGTATGACCGTCCCATCCTAGAAGGACCATAAACTATGTAGCCATACCACCCTGGGATGGCCACCAAAAAATCACATCAAAAATAGCCCAAAAAGATAGCAAAAAGGGTCTAAAACCCACCAAATGCAAGGAAAATATGATGGAATTGACTCAAGATCAATATTGAATCCAAATTCTTCATGGATGCATTGTAAATTTAGTACTTCAATCCATAAGAAGGTCATTGTGGTTGGACCACCTCATAGAAATAAAGTTTTCAACTCCTTTCTTCCATGAAACATCAACAAAAACATCAAAATCCTTATAAAATAGGCATATTTTCCCAAGCTAATCATATTGTATCAATCACAATATATACTAGGGGTATCCAAGGTGTCACACATTCCCCAATATTTACATCATAAGAAATGAAGCAAATTGGGGATTCTAAAGGTATCACACCTTCTTCAATTCCTTTGATCACCATAAATGTTGGGGTTACACAAGGTCCCACACCTTCCTCCTAAAATCATAAAGTAATCAAAGTTACAAAAAGTCCCAAAGGTATCTATAAAGCCTTTGGTCACCCAAAACATTCTAAAGATGCCTACGTCATCCTTTGGTCACCCAAAAATCCCCAAAGATATCTATAAACTCTTTGGTCAATTCAAAATGCTCCAAAGGCATCTACTTCACCCTTTGGTTACCCAAAAATCCCCAAAGGTATCTATAAACTCTTTGGTCAACCCAAAATGCACCAAAGATACCTACATCATCCTTTGGTCACCCAAAAATCCCTAAAGATACCCATAAACCCATTGGTCACCCAAAATACCCCGATGGCATCCAATAAGCCCATTGGTCAAATGTACATTCATATATGTCAATCAAAATCCAAAACATCATTAAAACATCAAAATTACAAAAACATTGCATTGCATCACATTTCACACCACTGCATTATACAATCAATTGCATTAGGTATACTCAGCATTGCACTTTACATTTTAGAGTTGCTGATACATGTCTAGCACCAAGACTGTACACTAGTCATCATCCAAAATCAATGTTGTCAAAGTCATTATTCACATCATTCCATATTACACTTATCATTTTTTATTATATTATGGATTCTTTGATTGTATATTGACTATTTAAAATTACATAATCCAACTCAAAATCAAATAAAGTTTTCATGTATTTTTTATGGGAATGATAAAGAAATATGATTTTGGTTTCATACTAGGAATATTAAGCATTATATATGTATGGCTATGTTTGTAATGAAATCATTATAGTAAATAGTTCTCTTACCTTTCACTTAAGTTAGTAATTGAGTATTATTCAAATTATTATGATAATTTTTTAGATTTAGAGCTATGAAAGTATCTTCAATATGTACGAATTTAATTTTAAAAATAAATATTTTAATTCTAAAATATTTTGGTTTATTATACAAAAATATTTATGTAAAAGAGATCTCTTTCTTGTCAATTTAAGATGTAATAGTTAAGAAGTATCTTTTAAGATTTAATAGTTGATAGAAGTTGTATGCAAGAGATATAATCTTTTTATGGTAGAAAATCCAACTTTAAAATATTCAAACCCATGGAATGGTATTTTAATAGTATTTGGATTACTACATAAGAAATGCTTTAAAACTTTTAGCGTATAGCCATATATCATTGCTTTAATATCATTCTTCTTTAAGTAAAAAATAATGTTTAGAATAGGGATTTGCTTTTAAAAAAAAAAAAAAAAACTCCCTTAGATGTTGATTGATATTAAAAAAACAAATTTTACAAATTAGTTGACTTGCAAATCATTATTTATTATTTGTTGCTTGCTATATTGTGTTCTTATGGTGTACTCGGATATAAGCTATTTTATGAAGTTATAAATGATTTAGACACACTTTTAAATAAATTCACATACAGAAAGTTTTATTTCATCTCGGGACTCTACATAGTGATTACCAAAGATCACTATAAAATCAATTTTTGAATTATCTATAATACTAGATCGGAGGAAGATAGATCTAATTATAATTTTTTCCTTGTTAGTATTAATATTCCTTCCCCCAAGTGGATAATTTGGAAGAGAAATGCTAATTTTAAGAATATTAATATAAAAATAAACTATGCAAAGAGTAAATCTACTATTACACTTAACAGATATAAGGTAACATAGGTTTTTGGCCATCCATTACTAGTGTAACAAGGCATTTACTTTTAGGAAGGATATCTATTTCAGTACTGGCATTAATTGTCTCATTTTTTAACAACTTTAGAAAGTCAAGTCACAAAGTTTATTAATATGCTATTTAAAATATAGGCTTTACATTGAAAGGGATCAATTTGGAGATGTATCATAGGTGCTTGCAATGTCCTTATTGATCCAATATATGAGAGGGAAGGATGTCCTTTGTATGATGTTGTCTACCGCTTTCCACATACATGAGGGTGAGCTATAAGAAATGATGAACAACACGTGAGTGCATACAGAATATAATTTTTAAGTATAATTATCACATTAGTAATGTGGTAAAAATATGTGGAGTACCATTACGACTACGGTGTCCATAAAGAGGACCTTTTATATATTTATTATACTGTTTTTCTGTACTTGAAAGCTCCAATTTTATAAAAGACACTCGTTTGATGTTGTAATCTTGTATGAATTATAACAAATTCTCTATGGCTAAAAAGTGATAAGGTCCGTGATAATGAAGTAATTTTCATACAATGACTGTATTTTTATCTTCGTAATTTTTTTCCTCTGTAATCCAAGTTCTCAAATACTGTTCATGAGGGTGAAGTGCAGTTGATAAGAACACCATCAATGTTCAATCCCGCTGGACGTAATCGGGACGAACTTCGATTGCCCAAACGCTTGATTAACCAAATGGTTCGGTAAACAATATTAGGGTAATTCTTTAAGGAAGGTCTTTGGTTTGGATTTCCAGTATTTAAAATGTTGTTGATTATGCTGTTGTGGTCAGAGTCGGACATGACTCCCTGATCATTTTGAAGGTGTTAAACTCCTGATCATAATTTCTCAAACCAAAGCCACCCAAAAGGAAAAAAGGCTGAACTTTTTATTTTTGTTTTGTGTTTCAGATGAAGTGAGCACTTTGGATTATTACGCCTTATATGTATTCGTACAGGGATTCTGTGTCCGCTCAATTTGAATCCAATATGAATCCAATATGTTAAAATTGTTAGAAATATTGTTTAATCCAAATATCGTACTCTGTCATCGTCGTTGGGATGTCCCGTCTGACAGAGGAAGTATGGGCGAAGTTGAGGGAGCAGGTGAAATCCGTATGCCTCCAGGCTGGCCTCGGGAGTCGTGCCAAGCCAGCCTCAGACCCCCTGCAACTATAAATGGAGACCTAGGGCTCGATCTCGGTATTCTGGGCAGCAGCCCCAGTTTCCCTGCACACCAGCTGTGCAGGCGATCCGACGGCAAGCCTTGCCGCAATTGCACGCTGGTTCGGGGGTTCTTGCTGCTCAGCGCAGAACCATCCTTGGCAGTTTAGCAAACTCTTCTCTGTCGCGGTGCAGATCTGTTTGTTTGCCCAGTAGTCCGCATTGCAGTTGAGATCAGGCGGCAATGTTCGCAGTTGTAATCGCTCAGCAGGAGTCATTTCTAAGTTCTGGTTTTGGGGGTTTATTCCGCAAGCGGCAGTTGCCGCAGATGTAAGGCTCCGTAGAGCCAGTTTCCCCTTTTTGCTCCCTCCCCTGTTTAATAATACAAACCCTAGTTTATTCCGCCTGTGTTTGTCAGCCTGTAACAGGGCCTGTCTATAGATCCTCAGAATTTTTCCGCATTTAATTTGTTTGGGTTAAGTTTATGTTTCTAACATGGTATCAGAGCGAGGAGACAGTGACAGCAGGCGAGGTCGGGAGATTCTGCATGGAGAGCAGCCATGAAATGCTGATGGAGGGCAACATGGGTTTGGTGCAGTCGGCAACAAGTTTGGGAGGTGCCAGCTCCAAGCTTCGGGAGGGGCCAACTCCAAGCTTCGGGAGCGAAGTACGGAATGCGCTGGGAGAAAGGGCGATGTCTGTCAACAGCGCCGGGAGCAGTCGGTTGTCGCGATCGAAGTCGGAACAGCAAACAACGAAGTGTAAACGGGGGCCAACACGAGCTTCGCTTGCACACTCCATCAGTTAATTGTCGAAGTCCGACATTTCGGACTGTGTAGGGCGCACGGTAGACAATGAATGTTTTGATTTCCACTCGTCGTTAGTCATCGATGGACGGACTACGTCGGGAGCAGGACGATAATCGGACGTCGCCGCGCGAAGTTCGTTGTCACGCGAAGTCTGTCACCGAGCGAAGTCTGTCGCCACACAACGTGAATTTCGTGGCCGCATGAAGTTCGTCGCCGCGCGAAGTCTGTCGTCGGGCGAAGTCTGTCGCCGCGCGAAGTTCATCGCCGCGCGAAGTCTGTCGCTGGGAGAAGTCCGTCGTCGAGCGAAGTTCGTCAGTCGCTGCGCAGTGCGGACTGCGCACGGAGAATTGCCGAAGTTCGACTTTGGGGGCATAGTTCGTAGGTTGAAATTTTCAAAAGTTTTTTTTTGAGGAATTTGTATTAAGGGAGGCTGTTAGAAATATTGTTTAATCCAAATCCCGTACTCTGTCACTGCCGCTGGGATGTCCCGTCTGACAGAGGAAGTATGGGCGAAGTTGAGGGAGCAGGTGAAATCCGTATGCCTCCAGGCTGGCCTCGGGAGTCGCGCCAAGCCAGCCTCAGACCCCCTGCAACTATAAATGGAGACCTAGGGCTCGATCTCGGTATTCTGGGCAGCAGCCCCAGTTTCCCTGCACACCAGCTGTGCAGGCGATCCGGCGGCAAGCCTTGCCGCTGTTGCACGCACAGAAAGGGTTCGGGGGTTCTTGCTGCTCCTTAGCGCAGAACCGTCCCTGGCAGTTTAGCAGACCCTTCTCTGTCGCGGTGTAGATCTGTTTGTTTGCCTAGTAGTCCGCACTGCAGTTGAGATCAGGCGACAATGTCCGCAGTTGTAATTGCTCAACAGGAGTCATTTCTAAGTTTTGGTTTTGGGGGTTTATTCCGCAAGCGGCAGTTGCCGCAGATGTAAGGCTCCGCAGAGCCAGTTTCCCCTTTTTGCTCCCTCCCCTGTTTAATAATACAAACCCTAGTTTATTCCGCCTATGTTTGTCAGCCTGTAACAAGACATGTCTATAGATCCTCAAAATTTTTCCGCATTTAATTTGTTTGGGTTAAGTTTATGTTTATAACAAAAATGAACGCAATTTGAATTCAATATGTTAAAATGAACGTTAGTAAGGAGATGTTATATTAACTTTGAAGAGAATCCATAGTCATAAAAGTCAAACAAAGCTAAAGCTCGTCTTCAAAGTATTCAAAGCTTTGTGTGATATAAATTTGAGTCTTGTTTATCAAGTAGAATGTGCTAGTCCTTTCGTTCGTAGATGGTTATAGTGCCAAATTTACTCCCAACTTATTGTTATCTGGATACTTTCCCTTCTTGTTAAATCACTTTGCTCTATGTGTCACAATAATCGCTTCCATGTACTGATAAACTTATTATTATCTGGATACTTTACCTTCCTCATAAATCATTTTCCTCTTTGTGTCACAATAATCAATTCCATGTACGGGTCTTTAAACAAAGAAATTCTGGTTGATTTTTCAAACTTATCCCACAGTGGCATTTATGCTTAAACAAAGAAATAAAAATCCCAATTTCAAGCCAGGAAGTACTCAATGTCAATCAGTTCAACCCCTATCCGAATTTCCTTGTAAGTTATGAACTTGGTGTTCCGTTGCATCAGAAATAGTCCTTCGAATTTGACGTAAGTAGTAATGATTTGACAGGAGGAAACAAGTGGGAGCAGTTGATATAATGGAGATTCTATAGGGATAAACGTGTCCTTTGCTTTATGAAGAGGGTAATCTTGGCTGGTGGGTCTTACGACGACTTTATGGATTTCCAACACCAGTGAGGAACACGTTTTAACTATAAAAGGCCATCACAGAAGTTAGCGTTTCCTCAAATATTCTGTTACTTCTCCCTGTAAATTCATCTACCCGTTATCATCCCACAGAACAGTGCTCGACTTATCCAAGATTTCAGCTTTTGGGGCCATTGAGGAGGCTGATTTTAGCTCTCCCTCAAAGGGTTCTATGACGTCTGGCCACTGAGGCTGTTGGAGCCGTTTGAGGGAAAAGCCAAAGACAACTATTCTCACTTGCAGTGTATTGATTTTAATGCATATGCATTTTTCACAAACTGGGAATTGCTCAAGCCTGTTCTCTCTTTTACGTTTCACTTTCAAAATTTGTATACTATAGTTTTATGACTTTAATTTTGAAGCTCACTCCCCTATCAATCGTTATTATTTTTTCCGTGAGAAATGGATAACACTTTTTGTCCAACGAATCGTTGTTATTGCCATTATTGATCCCGCTTCATTTTATTCTATGTTCGTCGGCTGATCTGTTTTATTTTTTGTTCGTGACAAACGGATAACACTTTTTGTCCAACGAATCGTTCATATTGCCATTATTGATCCCGCTTCATTTTATTCTATGTTCGTGGGCTGATCTGTTTTTTAGGAAGAAAAGTGGAAATCATGAGCGGGCGAATTTGTTTCACGGGCGTTACTATGGGCACTGCTAGCTTGAATCAACGATCATAAAATCCTACATCTGTACCTTTACCTTTGACAAAGAAATGTTTATGAGGTAGGTTTTATTTCTTGATGAACTTCTAGTTAATAGCCGGCGTGCACGGACGCGTGTATATACGACAAAGGTCACGGCAGTAAATAAATCTTTTGTATATTTTGTTAAGCTACAGTTTGCAAGTAGTGAAGAGACGTTCCATTGAACTTTTCTTTAAAAGCCAAATATCTTTAATGATCGCCTTTTTTAATTCTTTGTAATTTAAATTATTAGTTAATGTTTTTATTTAAGTGTAAATTTAAATTGAGTTATGTCATTAATAAAAAGGAAAATATTGTATAACATTTAAATTTTGGGATGTCACATATTTTTCCCCATTAAAGAGTTATTGTTTGATGATTTGATAGAAAACAATAATTAAAATTTTCATATTATTTATAAATAAAAAATATATCAATCATAACATAATTTAAAGACCGTGCTAAATGACAATAATTTCATTAGTAATAAAACATAGTTTATCCATCTAACAATTCCTACGATTTTATTTAATAAAAAAATATATTATTTTAAAATGTATTCTATATCTTCCTAGGTAGTGTTGCCTTCTAAATATTGGTCCCATTGGACCTTGCATTGAGATACTTATGTGTTTCTTAGCTAAAGCCTACAAGTGTGTAAAATTTAGATTGTCTCAACAAGAAAATGCATGAATCCTAGGCCTATTGTCATTTACAATCTAAGAAATTAAACATTAACATGGTAGTGTTTCTAATAAATATACATGAGAATCGTTATGAACTATGAAATAGGTGGGATGTAGAGCAAGTCAGTACATTACTTGGTTCATCACTTTCAATAACTCGAATGGACCCACTAACATAGGTATCAATTTTGTAGATTTTTTAAACTTTATACGACATATCTTGGCTTCAACTCTTAGGAAGATTTTCTCCTTTACTATAAACTATCTTGTTGTTTTATTTGTGTGACATAGCTATTTTTTTCTATCAATGGCTTCTTTCAATTCATGCTTAATCTATCTTACTTGCTTTTATATTTTCCTTAATATGTCTAGATATTTTATTAGTTTATCTTCCACCCTCTCCTAGCTAAGAGATGTTCTACATTTCATATTATATAGTGTCTCAAAAGGATCCATACCCAAACTAGAATGGTAAGATTTATTACAAGGAAATACTACGAATATGATTTACATTTTCTATTTATCCATTAGTATTTGGATGGTATGAAGAATTAATATTTAATACAGTACCTAATATTATGGTTAATGTTTTCTAGAATCAAGAGGTGATCTTGGTGTCTCTATAAAATTATCATCTTTGAATTTCTATATAATCTAAAAATATCTTTGATGAACCTTTTTTCCATCATGCATGCATTATATTTAAGATTCATGAGTATGAAGTGTGGTACATTCGTTAATCTATTTATGACAAGGATAAATCATGTAAATTTATGGATAAAGGTACTCCTTATACAAAATCTATACTAATTATTTTTCACTTCCTCTCTCAAATATCATGATAAAATATCCATGTTAGGTGTATGTGCTTTGCCCTTACTTATTGATATTTGAGACATTATAGCAAAAGTAATATTCTTTTTCAATCTAGGCCAAACTTACAAATGTTTTAAGTTCACTACCATCTTCATTACCCCATAGAAGTCCCAAATATAGTGTATAATATGATTATTTTATCAATAAAAGGTTTTCCATGCATGTCACATAGGTACCTCCCTTAAACCTAAGAAAATATTAAGCCTAAACTAATATCCCTCAAATAGAGGATCTAGGATATTATACTAACATGCAGTTCTTATCAATTAATATTGTTCATCATCCTTGGATAGTTCTCTTATCTAATTTTTCAAATGGAATATCAACATAATGCTTGTATCCATGTGCCCTCTTTTACTTAAAGCGTTGACCATCATTTTTTTCTTTTCCTTAATATAGATGATGTTAAAATCATACTCACATAGAAATTCCAACCATATTTACTGCTTGGAATTTAGGTTAGATTGGATGAAGATATAATTTAGGTCTTGATGATTTGTATTGATATTAACATGTATTTGCATAAAATAATACCTTAGGTGTTCTATATTTCCTTCCGAAGCCATACGCAAACTAGAATGATAATAATTATACGAAAATTCATGTAGTGGTAATCAATCCACCCATTTGCATTTTTTATCCATATAATGTACCCTCAGTAAGCTATCTAAAATATGATTTATACTTTCTATATTCCCATTAGTTATTAGGTAATTTCAAGAATTGATATTTAACATAGTACCTAATGATGCAGTTAATGTTTTCTAGAACCATGAGGTAATCTTGCTATCTCTATCAAAATATATAATATTTGTAAGTCCATGTAATCAAAAAATATATTGGATAAATCTCTTTTCCATTTTGGATCCATTGTCCTTGAAATTGATGGTTGTAAAGTATGCTATGTTCATTAATTTATCCATGACAACAAGGATAAAATTATGTAAATTTATGAGTAGCCATAATTTATATACAAAATCTATACTAATGGTTTGCCACTTTCAATCTAGAGTACCATGTTGATAAAAAAATCTTATTAGGTATATGTGCTTTACCTTTACTCTTTGATATTTGAGACATCTTATAATAAAAAATGTTATATTTTATTCTCAATCTAGGCCTAAGGTATAATTATTTTAGGATTGGTACCATATTTGTAACTATTGGATGTTCCAAATAAAATGCACAATGTGCTTCCTTTATCATTTTTTGTCAAAATTTCCCTTGATCCTGAGTGGGCTATGAAGCTCAAACTAATATTTTTCAAAGCAAGGGTCTATATGGTTATTTGACCATGCATTTCTTACCAATAGATAATTTTCATCTTTCATGAATAGTCTTATTATCTAATTTTTAAAATTAAATCTCATCATAGTGATAGTAGTCATATTCCTTCTTATATTTAGATCATTGGCCACCTTTTTTTTCATTCTATTAATATAGATTATGTCAAAATTATGGTCATGTAGAAATTCCAATAATTTTTATTACCTAGAGTTTATTTTAGGTCGGGTGGAGATATACATTAGATCTTGATTATTTTTCTTGATATTAAAAGGTATGTTCATCATATAATGCCTTGAAATCTTAAGGTGTTACGTGTTTCTTACCATATAGCACCTCATACCCAATATAGAATAATAAGATTTGTTAACAAATCCAACTAGTGGTAAGTAATATTTCCATTTTAACTTTTTATCCATATAATATACCCTTAATGGGCTATCCAAAATATGATTTACACTTTATATCTACCCATTAGTCTTTTAATGGTATGAGGAATTCATATTTAACATAGTACCTGATATTACAGTTAATATTTACTAGAATCCAAAGGTACTTCCCTTGAACCTAAGTAGACCATCAAGACCAAACTAATATCCCTTGAATTAAGTATCCATGAGATTATCCAACCATGTAATTATTACCATGTAATAATATTCATCTTCCTTGGGTGGTAATCTTATCTAATTTTTCAAATGGAATCTCATCACAGTGATAGCAACCATGTGCCCTGTTATATTTAAAGCACTACCCCACCTATTTTTCTTTCCCTTAATATAGATGATGTCAAAATTATACTCACATAGAAATCCTAAATATTTTTATGATAAATAATTTAGATTAGGTTGGATGAAGTTATACTTTAGGTCTTAATGGTTTATCTTAAGCTCAAAATGTCTTTCAATAGATAATGCATCCACATCTAGAGTATATGAACTATTGTATATAAGTGTAAGTCATAATAAGCATAGTCATGTTTATAGTTCTTAATCTTACATTATTTGTAATCTATCATAAAACCATTCTATATGATCTTACCTCCAAACCCATCTCCTAAAGCATCTATGGTAACTATTAAATCTTTGTTAGGATTAGTTACTTTCAAGATTGGAGCCATAGTTATTTTTTTTTTCAAAAGATAGAAGTCGTGTTCACATTATTCTATCTATATGAATTTATTTCCTTTCCATTTGAGGAACGTAAAGTGATTATAAATTTTAAAAAATCCTTTCACAAATATTATTTAATACCCTATTACATCCAATGAACTACACACATCATGCACATTCCTTAAAGTTAGCCAATCAAAAACTACTTTAACCTTGATTAGTTCCACTATATTACCTTTTGCTAACACAATATGACCTAGGTAATGTATGTTTTATTGTAGGAATGAACACTTGGATAATTTTCTTTAAATATATGTTCTCTCAATGAATTCATAACCATTGCAATAAGCTCCAAATATTCCTTCTAATTATGGTAATATATTAGAATGTCATCAAGAGAGATAATAATAAATTTATCTAGATATCCTAAAAAAAAATGTATATCATGTTTATAAATAATTTATAATACATTTGTTAGCTCAAAAATTCACCAGTGTAAGCTCATAATACCCTTATCTCATTCTAAATTCTACTATGGTACCTAGCGATAGGTTTATGGAAATATGATATTATATTATATATTGTTATTATGGATAGTTATCATGGGCCATACATAATGCAAGGTTGATTGAATTGTAATATTATATTATAATAACGAGTTAGGTAAATTTTTAGGAGTAGGATAGGGTTAGAGTCATACTCTTCCAAAAGTAACATAATATGTTGACTATATAAAGAAATAATATTATCATTGTAAGAAATAACTCATATCAAGTGTTATTTGTAATCATCTTTATGCATAATTTAGATTATAAAACCCTATCTACGTGGAACATTCATCTATGAAGATCTTGTGTAATTATTCCTTCCATAAGGAGTATCATTGGTGTTGCTTTACCCCAAAGGTATTATTTATCTCTGTCATTGTATGGATTAATATTATGGATAATTATTTATGGATAAATTATTTGATATTTTTACATGGTGAGTGATCTATGTTAATGAGAATATTTGTTTTTAACATATGGTATTAGATTCATTATTCTAGAAAATTAGAGATTGTTTTTTTAGTTATAGAATTTGGACAAATATTCATTTTTAGAAATTGTCTTATGTTTTGGGATCCATATATTTACATAGAATTATTTAATTTAGATGATTATTGCACCTTTTTTTTTTTAATTTGAGAATCTTTAAAAATGTGGCCATGTGAAGGAATCTAAGGGAAATATGACCTTGTGAAGTCAGTCATTTAGAATAGTGGTAGTGAAGGATAAATTTGAGCTATCATTTTTTTTGGTGTGATTTGATGGAGTTAATATATTTTCTTAAAGAGATATATTGATGTGAAAGAGTGGTTGAAATTATTAAATTCTACTAATATCATAGAGTGGCTAAATTTATTAAAATTTTAGAGGGTGTCATAACTACTAACATAATCACTTCTTAAACACATCATTCTATCTCAATTATATTGTGATATGGGCAATGATATATTTCTATATTAGTCTATGAAAATTATAATTTGATTCTAGTAGCATGCAAAATATCTCATTTTAGAGGAAATACTAAAAGTAAGTTCTACAATATAGTTGCATGTTTGCTGACAATTTATTTCTTTTTGTTATTTTATATATCATATATTCTCAACATGTGGATTATTACAAAATATTAAATCACAACCATGAATGTATCTCTCCTAATATTTTTTTGTTTTGTTTTGTGTAATGAACCTACTATGATAATAGATCACAAAATCCTTTAAAGCATATTCTTACCCCTTTAAATTCAATTTGCAAACCTTTTCTTATAGAACCTTTTAATTTTTTGATCGAAATAAAAAAAGCTTCTATTAGTATGCTAGTGACATTTTATAAAAGTTACTTTGATATTTATATTGTTCATACTTAACTCAACATTTTGGCATTTTGCTTGATGTAGTAGGTGAATACCTTCTAAATTTTTACATTGGATCTTTTCATTAAATAGACAAATAAATTGAGTATTTTAACAATAGTTAAATCTATAAATTAATAACACCTTTTTTTGAAAAGA
Source organism: Wollemia nobilis (assembly GCA_028583015.1). Lineage (NCBI taxonomy): Eukaryota > Viridiplantae > Streptophyta > Pinopsida > Araucariales > Araucariaceae > Wollemia > Wollemia nobilis. Next base: position 142,641 of record JAQPPZ010009497.1, read on the forward strand.
GCCCCCCCCCCCCCCCCCCCCCCCCCCCCCCCCCCCCCCCCCCCCCCCCCCCCACAGAAAAGAGAGCGAGAAAAATAAATAGTTGGATTTTAATATAGTTATACTTTAAAGTTGTAGTTGGACAAAATTAAATAAATAAATACATTAAAAAAAATTATTAATGGATTTTTAAATTCATTATATGGCATTAAAATGACCTTAGTGAAACTACACAATGAACATCCTATTATTGTACTTAAACAAATAATTACCATAATATTTTTGCAATAAGCATATATCACCTATTAAGATGTTAGTACAGCTTATCTCATTGATAACCCATATTTTGAATCACTGAAATAATAATATATAAGATTAAAGTAGACTAATTTTGTGTTACATTAATTCTTATTATTGGTCTAAAAAAACATATTAATAAATTATAATAATATTTTATCCTTTTCTCTAAAAAAAAATTGAGTATATATTTTCGAATAGTATAAACCCCATTACCCTATAATGATTTGTCCAATCCAAAAACGAAAACCAGACAGTTCATACACTACTAAAAGTTAGAGGAACAAAGAAAAGCATAGATGAAAACATGAACCACTTAAGTGAATAGCTACTGACAATTAACTTTTAAACAAGATTCGGCACCAATATATAGAATGTCATATATTTTATGTTCAACTATGATTGTCCTTTGATAAAAGTAGAAGACAGATATATATGCACGCAATCTGCCATAGATTGTGAAATACCGACATCACCTGTTTTTCTCGTCTTTTCCTTTCATACATCATTACCTATTGCGTCAAACTCTAAGGACTGATTGTTGTTCCATTGCTGTTTAAAGTAAAATCAACACTGTCTGCACTGTATATACTTCAGGGCGTGGCAAATATCTCCTTTGAGAAATGAGCCACATGCAAATCTACACAGATGAAGACAAAGTGGTGCACACTCGGCTTTTGGGAAAGAGACGGCAAGATTTATTCCGTTGACCAATTGTCTGTATACATTAGAACACATTACAAAAGGAAATAATAAAATATTAAAAAGCGATACAATGAACAAAGTTGTACACGCTTTTCATTTAAAACACAATTTTGAACATCCGTCAGAGGGAAGCATTTCAACTTGTGGTACATTCTTGTTGGTCGTGATAATTTGAATTGAACAATTTCTGTATAAAAAATTGTAAGGGTTAGGTCTAAAACAAATAAATAAAACAATAGGTTTAAAGCAAATAAATAACTAAATCTTTTAGACTAGATCGACTTTCCAGGGAGGACGAAGGGAACTGTGTCCGTCTATAGAAACTTGAACTCCATTCACATTCGATAATGACCAACAATTGTTATATTCGGCCAAGAAAAGTCGAAAATATACCACTAAAAATTAGAATGACTCTAACAAATGTAGAACACGAACCCATTTTGGAGAGAGAATGGATATTCCAACCATTTTACATTACACCAATCAGTTGCTTTTGTTTTGCCAAATAAGTATGCTTCCCTTTATCTGTTTAGAGAAAGCATTGTAAGTGCTCGAATCCGATAGTTTACTCTTACTATCGCATGAAAGTAATACTCAAATGTTCGAAAATAATATGATAGAATTATATAGTAGGATAGGTGTTTAATAATAATGATAAGAATCTTCCTTTATTTGTACTTCCTATCTTAAATTTTAAAATATATTATTACAAAAGACTACTCGTTCAAGTTATATAAATTTAATATATGAATTTATTACTGAATCATAAGCATTTTTAAAACTTTGTATAGAAGATCGAGTTGATCTAATTATTTTATATTTAGGCGTAATTTTCAATGAAAGTTAAGGTGTAATAGGCCTATAGACAGGGTTAGTAGAAACTGATCATTATCTTTTCTATTGAATGGATAGTTAAAAAATGAGTTGTTAAAATGATACTAACTTATTGATATTTACTCGTGTTTTGAACAAGCTATGGAAGAGTAGGCGTTGTAAGCACTAACCATGAATATACTATTTCCTTCTTAAAGCAATGAAAAAAAGTGTGTTTGAAAATTACAACTAGATCAATAGAAAGGTGGAAATTATAACTAGATCAATAGAAAGATGGAAAAAAATTAGTTAAAAGCATGTTGTTTATGTTGTAAGAAAAAATTGAGGATGAGTAGGACATGATGAATTGAGTAAATTGTACCTGTTATTAAGTTGTTCAGAAGATTGGGTAAATATTTCAGAGATATTTTGAAACAATGCATAGTAAACACAAATTTAATATAATGATAGTATTGAAGTGAATGATAGATGAGACCATGGATAAGGGATATGGTTATTTTTGTAATTTATTTTTTTCTTTTCTCCGTAGTCCAAAGATACAATAAGGTTTTCTGTGGATGAAATTATCTATCTATAGATATAGATATGTTTCAATAATATATATACGTTTCAAGAGTGTAAAAAGTTTTCTATAACCAAAGGAAATATTATTATTAATAGATATAATATAATTTAAAAAAAAAAAGTATGGAAAACACGTGTCAAATGGTATGATATAATGATAAAGTAATTAACAACCTAATCTAATAAAGTGTAGATCCATGATATAGTCTTATCAAACATAATTGTTATTGTTGTTTTTTTTGGTAATACAACTATGTGGTTAGCTGAAATACAATGAGAATATTATTGATGAATTTTATTTCAATTTCCCATAGCCCATTAAAAAAAAATTATGTAGGAAAAATACAAATCAATGCAATAAATTTTCTAGTAAGATAGAATAATAAAAGATATTTTTAATTTTTTTATATTATAAAATTAGCTAATAAAGTTCTTCAACTTGTGTGTTTGTTTGCTCCTTGAGTGTGTCAAAGGTGGTAGGCGCGGGTCGGGGCCCGGGGGGTTGGGGGGGGGGGGCCCCCCCCCCCCCGGGGGGCCCCCACGGGGGGGCCCCCCCGGGGGTCCCCAAAAAAAAAAAAAAAAGTTCTTCAACTTGTGAAAACCTACCATTTTATTAATTCAAGTATAAAAAAAGAAAGGAATGAGAGGTTTGGTAGTTATGATAGGAAAAAGAAAAAAAAAAAATTTCCATACATATTATAATGCTCTTGATGGTTGTGTTATATGATTTATTAGACAAAATATTCTAGGGATAATTATATTATATTATATATATATGGTAATTTGGATTATTTTTTTTTACTATAATCAAATCATATTTTAAAAACTGCATAGAGAAAATTAATTGTGTTACTATTCCAAGATGGAATTATCAAATATTGTTTGGATTTGTATAGATCATCCCCTCAACTAAATAGTTATCAGATAATATAAGCTATTAACTTTTTAATAAGATATAAATTAATGATATTATAAGGAAGTGCATACATGAATATTTTATATAAATTATATAGACTTCTCTTCAACCACCTAATGCTAATTTAGCCTTTTATACAAATGCATCTCTTAAAAATCTAGATGGTTCGGTTGTAAAAGCAAAGAACATGCATAATATTTTTCCAATAGTTTGAGATATTTGTTGGTGTAATTAAAGTAAATATCTCAACCTTTTATACAAATGTCTTTCTTAAAAGTCTAGATGGTTCGATTGTAAAAGCAGAGTACATACATCAATAATTTTCCAATAGTTTGAGATATTCGTTGGTGTAATTAAAGAAAATATCTCATAAATATAGAGTCAATATAGACCACCATAATGATTGCACATATAAAACATGTATGTCTTGTATAGTACATGATGTTGAAAATGATAACCATATTTTTGTAATGTATTATCTATGATGAATTTCAAGAGACATTATTTCATTCATACACACAAATTTAAAAATAATTTATCTACATCTTAATTATCTTGACTATAATTTTTTGGAAATTGCTTACTAAAGAAACTCTTTTAGGATAATTTAAGGCAATTGGTAGATAATTTTTTTGAAACCTAATCACATAGTAGTGGTAATAAGAGATAATAATTATTCTATGGATGATAAGGATAATACAAGTACAATCAAAAGATATAATAGTTGGCATACTAGTGAAACTTTTTACAATGTATAAAGTAAGAACTAACATGTGAACATACATAATAAATTTTATGAAATATATTGATATCTCACTGCCACTAAATATTCCAAAGAAAAATCTTAGAATAAGCTGGGGTTACATAAATCAAACATAAAATAAAAGTATAAGTGAAGGTGGATAGATAAACATGTTTTTATCTTATTCATCCATTGTTGTAAATGATAAATGTATAGTACTTTTTAGTAGCACACTATACTAAGCTTGTTCTTATTTATGTAAGTTGGTTATTATTGACATGAATAAAATATTTCTTTCATTATTTCTTGTATTTCTTGCCCTAATTCACACTATAATGCTAAGTTATATGACACCAAAATTTAAAAAAGTGTAGAAAAATCATAAACCATTTAGTAAAATCATTGTGTTATCATGCTATAAAATCTAGGAATGAAAAGAAAAGCAATGTATAGATTTTTAATATTTTTCAGCAACCCTCTTTAAAAAAGTTAAAATTTATAGATGGCTAGATTTTAATTATTTTATTAGTTAAAGTTTTGATGTTCATTTAATTTGGATTGAGGCTGTAATTTATTTATTAATTTACTTTGTTAATATAAATAATTGAAATGCATATTAAAATTGGTTATCATAAGGTTTACTCGTTAGAAGATTATGAAATACAGTCATTGAATATGATTAGAAAAAAATTGTCAAGGGTATATTTTGCAAGGCATATACTATTCAAAATAATTGACTGAATTTCCTTTTTATGAATTATTCTAAATTATTATGGAAAATAATATAAAATATCAAGAACATAGTTCATATATTTTTGAATCACTTATGAGACTTCAAAGTACATCCATTTGAAACAGGTCTATTACCCAAATATAGAGTAAAATCAAATTATATAAAATTGATTCAATATGTAGTATGATAATTCCAACTCATAAATAACACATTTTAGGTATAATAATAGGTTAAATATGTAATAACATGGTGAAGGTAGAGCTTTAAAATAACTACACAAGCAACCAACTTTCAATATTCATAATCATAGATTATATATAACATTTCGCAGGCTAAAGATAGCCACAATAGGAATGAAATTAATATCATCTTAATAAATATAACAACTAAATAAAATAACACTAACCACTAACAATAATATATTCACGAATAATACAAATATCTCCTAAATAATATCCTACATCTAACAATAAAATATTGTTAGACTTACAATAGTGGTAAATAATGAAATAACATAAATATATCTTAATATAGGAATAATTATATCTTAAATCTATCCTAAGTAATGGAATATCTTATTACATTATTTGAGATAATGTATATAACTCATCCAATATAATGAAGGAGAGAAATAAAAGATGTTTGTATGCTTGCTCTTGCTCTAGCTAGGGCTTTGGCTCTGGTTTTGGCTCTGGCTCTAGCTCTAAGTGTACCTCTAGATGAGTACCTTTGGGTCTATCTCTAGATCTTCCTATGAATCTACCTCTAGATCATTACCTCTAGATATTTATCACTAGCTCTACATTTAGGTCTATCTCTAGGTTATTACCTCTGGGACTGCCACTCGATCTATCACTAGATCTACCATTGGATCTACCATAGGTTTTACCTTTCTTGTAGAAGCCATACAACATTTATTTTATATTGGTCCATTGTGTGAGATCTATCCATCCACAATCGATATGAGCTTTGTTGGCCATTTTTACTTTGTACCAATAATTTGAAGAGGAGTGATTTGTATATCCACATGAGTTACAAGGATGTAGTTTCCAACACCTAGCTACTACATGTATTGTTCTTCCATAATGACTACAATAATGTTTTGTATGAGTTGTTGAATATTTAAAATTTTCAAACATGGTTTTACTTGTGCTTGCTTGTCCATCATAGCGAAGGCCTTATTTCTTTGGATTAATATTTGGTATTATAGGATTTTTAATGCCTTTCCCATGTTTACCTAATATTTCACCATTGAATCCCAAGATTGTATAGAATTCATCGATTCATTTGTAATGTTACTATGTGATGGATTTATGGAAATGTAAACTGATGGAATGTGATAAAATGGTATGAATGAAATGAATAATAAGATGTTATAGAATGTCCTTGAGATTTTTATGAGAATCAAACACTCTAGTCAATTGGTCAAAAATTATATACTAACCATGCAAGACTTTTTAACAAGGTATGAATTAGCTAGGATGACCAAGGTACTCAATATCTCTATGTGTGCATGTGAATTCATTGTTATGATAATGCATAAAGTTACACCAGTTCCAAACAGGATTGATGCAGCACATCTATACTGAAGATCACCCTATGAGTATCATGATCCTAGGTTTTATACATAGTTGTATTAGACCCCTAGGTAGTACATGCTACCAAAAGCTAGCTCATTCGCATGCAAATACTGGTTTGTATAAAATTAGGATGCTAATATGATATATATATCATCATGCGTAAGGATACCACCATTGCCATGCAGGCTTGATGCCACCTAACCTATAATGAGGATCCCCTCATGGTTTGTCAAATACTGAGAATTCTAGGGATTCAAGTTCATGACTCCCTTCTTTTTTATTTGATTTGGGATACTTGCTCATACTTAGTGATTTTCATCACTATTTATTTTATATTTTTATTTCTTTGAGCAAGGGATTTGTTTAGCGATTAAAAATTACTATTTATTTTTCTTCTAATTTTTTATTTTTTGGATTTTTCTTATTGGTAGTGGTGAAAACCACTATTTATTTTGAGGAACTGGGTAGGAAGGATCATGTCCTTTTATCAATTATCAACATTTTTGAACCATCTGCATAGGGGGATGAGCAAGGTAAAGTTTTCACTTAAGGTAACCTAAACCACTTAAGGTAAACTTAGATTTATTAGTGTGAAAATGTGTTGGGATTTTAACATAAGCAAGGTATAATCAAAGAAAGACTCTACCTTCTAAAAATATGGCTAGCTTTCTACAAAATTTGAAAATAAAACTAGAGATGGTTGAGTGACTAAAAACCCTAAATGACACCTATAACAAATGACATAGGTGAAGGGAAACAAACACTAATCTTCTAGGATAAAAAAAAAACTTATCATAAATTTGTTTAACCTTTTTTCTTCCTATATTTTTATATTTTGTACATTTAGAATCCAAGGTCTTCTTGCACATGCCACATTCCACAATGTTCAAGAGAGTTGATACCTCAACAAAACTATGATACATATGACCTTATATTTCATAATAATCATAAAAAAATTGAAACTATGAGATAATAATTAAATTTTTATCATCAATACATAGTAATTATTATAATTTCTCTTGTTTATAACTTACATTATACCTTTTAGTGGACTCTTAATATTTTGGTTTAACTTACCTATTCATGCTAAATTTGGTGCAATGGTCACTTCTTGTCATATGTTCAATAATTCATAAACCTTCAATAGTGTCTCTTATTCCATGGCTCTATTTTCCATGTTATTTACCTTGAATTTCATCTTAATCAACATATTGAAACCTATGACATTAATATGCATCTCAAAAATATCTAGTGAATCATTTTATTTTTCCAAGGTAATGAATTTATAATTATATTTTATTATCATATTATTTAGTAACATCTCCATTACATAAAAATATTTTTTATTTATTTTAAGCTTAAGTCATGAACAATAGAAATAAATTTATTATATTGAATCATGATCTTAGGAAATATCAATGTAAACATAGTAAATTGTTTATTAGTTTTATGGATATTTGCATTAAAATCTTTATTTTATTCTCAGATTGATAATCTATTTGGATTGTTTTTTAGAGCTCTAAAAATTATTGAATATTCATATTTCCTTCTAGATTTAGTTTTGTTGATTCCTATTAGAATTTTCTATCTCTTAACAAGAAAAACATTTTTAAAACATTCACCAAATTTTTGAGATGAAAATTTCTTTGGACATAGAAAACATAAAAGAGCTAGTAGAATTCAAGCAAGTCTTAGTAACCCTACTCATATAGATTATTTTCCTCACATAACCAAAAAACAAAAAATGTAGTAATGTGAATATGTATAACATAATAGTAGGAATATAAGAGATAGTTTTGTAATACCATTTTTGTTTACTACATGTTGATCAAATAGTAGATTTTTATTGATTTTCAATTTAAGATACTTTATTTTATCTTGACACTTTTATTACATTTAAGAAGAGTGGCATGTTGCATATGTCTCTCATATTAAGGAAAAAAATTTGATATGGTTTCATTGGATATGGTTATGAATATTTTGAATTATGATGATGATTTAAAATTTTATAGACATGTGGAAAAATATTTCATAGTTTTGTATTAAATCATGGAAAAATACATCAAGATCTATTTTCCAATATTTTTAAAGAATGATAACATAAATAGGACCATGGAAGGTCAAAATACACAGTTGTTACTCTCCAAAATCAACTCCCATGACCTTTAGTTTTTGAAAATCAATCTAAATCTAAAAGTAAAATTAATTCATTCCATACACCCTCTAATTTTAAGCATTAGTAAATACATCAATCTAAATCTAAAAGTAAAATTAATTCATTCCATACACCCTCTAATTTTAAGCATTAGTAAATACTATAGATAATTCAAAAAAATATATGGAATGTGTGTCATATTAAATATTGTAATAATTATATTTCACTATTTTTAATAAAAAAGTTCATTTTGAATTACATTTGCATTGATAAAGTTGACAAGTATGGATAAGGCTTAGGGATGTGAATGCTAATTGTAACTATATTTGAAACTTTTTAATATTGTTACAATTTTTAAAACATCAATAAATATTGATTGCTAATATTATAAATATTTACGTTGTATCTTATTGTTTATGCTATATTTATGTAAATTATAAAATATAATAATAATATGCAAAACAAAGAAGAGTATTTAAAAACATCATAAGGAATGGAAAAAAGTCTTGTTTCTCTAATATCATTTCTTATTTTAAGGCATGTTGAAACTAAAATCTATGTTATGAAATTCATTATCATTCAAAACAGCATATTAAATAAGATATTATTAACAATAATTATTTTAACACTCAAATAGAACAACATAAATAAAATAAGATATATATACATTTATAATTTATTGAAAGTTTTGATAATCTTAGCTATTGGTAATGGTCATATCTATGTGTTAATAAATCCATAAAATTTTATGAGATATTGCTATTATATATTTTGGATCACATATGTATTGAAATTGCATCAAATAATGAAAGCATTTTATTTTCTACATAATAATCAATATTTTTTAATCATATAAATTTGTTGCAAAAATGCTGAAAATTAAATTAAACCAAATAAATAAACATGGTGCTTATTTGGTGGCACAATGTGGTCTCATGGTGAGGCGGTCGATGGTGATGTTCTAAAGGCGACAAATATCAACTTTGGATATCCATTCTGGTCTGGTAAGTTTGATGTTGTGGGTTCGTACCCTTCGTGGGACACTGGTAAGATTCAACATGGGTTGGTTGGTAAGGGGGCTCCTTCTCCTTCTTCCTATGTGTGGGCTATTTCAGGTGGTGATTTTGGGGAGGAGTTTCATCCCTGTGAATTTTATGGGCACTCCTTTTAGATTCATGTCCCAGATTTCATAGTTAACTGGTGTAAACTCAGCTACAAGAGACCAACAAAATGGACTCCAATCACATAACACAAATGTAATAATGGAAAAAAACTACAAATTGATATTATTATCATTACTGAATTCACACCCCTTCTACAAAATATTACAATCCATCATATAGCAACCAAAAACCAAAAAAACCCTAAAGAAACCCTAAAAACATCTTTTTTCTAAAACTGCTAAAAATAGATCTTCTTTCTAAAAACTTCTAAAAATAGAAATGAGTTGGATTGCACCCAAATTTGGTGCACACATCCCTCTTACAATAAAAAACCTTACTTTAAAATATTAGGTCTCAAATTAAGGTATAACAAAATATAATAAACTTCTAATAGCCAAAAAAACCTAAAAAACCGGGAACCTATTCTAAAAGCTAATTTTGGGACACTAGATGGAGGAGTTAGGTCCCAATTTTTTTTTTTTTTAGAGTCAGGCCAATCAGAGATCTGCCTGATGTAGAACACACACACAAAACCACCTATTAAATTTCAAGGTCAACGGGCGTACGATTCACATGTTATGGCTCTACAAATGTGCATCATTCTCCTTTGGTGAAAAAGAACTCAACTCCTACAAGTTCAGCTGAATTGAAATCATGTAGCTTCTGGTTATCAATTTTCTTTAGATTTGACTCTGAAACCCAAGTGTTATCTGACTGTGGTAATCCTTCCCATTGGACTAGGAATTTTTTGTAGCTCCCATGTTTGGTGGTGATCACCTTCTTATCGAGCACCTGTGCAACTTCATCTTTTTTCTTCTTAGGCATCTGTCGTGCCCAATTTACTATCTCCTGTAATTACCATCCTCAAATGTACCAAGATATTGAAATAAATCAAAAACATTAAAAATGGGTGAAATATCAAATTCATCAAGCAGCTCCACTTTATAGGCATTATCATTGATCTTCTTCAAAATCCTGCATGGCCTAATTTTCTTAAGTTTTAGTTTGTTATACATCCCCTTAGGAAATATTTCTTTCTTAATATGAATCATGACCATATCACCCTCTTCAAACACTTTCACCCTTCTGTGTGCATCAACAGACTCTTTGTCGTGAGCATTACTACTCAGCAATTTTTCCCTCATTGACTCTTGCACTTTCTGGATATGCTCAACAAATGCTTCTGCATCATCACTAACTTGTTCCCCAATTGGTAACTCAACCAAATATAATACACCTGTAGGATTTTGATCATAAATCATTTGAAAATGAGATTTACCTTTCAACCTGTTCATTGAACTGTTGTATGCAAATTTGGCTTGTGACAAGGCTCAATCTCATTATTTTGGTTTTTCTCCTACTATGCATCGTAAGAAGTTTCCCAAGCTTCTGTTCACTACCTCTATTTGCTTTCAGTGGCGATTACGGTGGGACAAAAATGTCGCCACAACTTGTGTATATGATTTTTGACTCCTTCCTACTCCTCTAATGTTGAATACCTATGTTTAAAGAAGCAGAAAATATCAGTAGCACCTACAAATAGAATAGAACATGTATTTCCCAAGGCCTACTGTTAGTGTATGCATGAAAATATTAAACCGATAACCAAATAACATCATAACGAGTTGAAAATTTTATAGAAGCATGAATATGTTACCAGAAATCTACTGCAAAAAGAATAGTCAAGAAATTCCACACAGATTTGTATTTGCTCCGGGGCGGGACGAATAAACCTGCAACAAATTGTTAGAAAGCACCTTCTTCAATGTCCTATACAAAAAGCTCCAAATCAATTGAAAAGTTGGGGTTAGATAATTGGGGGTATTTTGGGATGACCCAGATGGTCATATTTCTCCAATTTGGCCTATATCACCCAGAATATGATGGCATTATCTACATGTTAGTAAAAGCAAGAAATAATAAAAGCATAACCAAAACTTGTCAGAATGAAGTGAAATTTAAAATACAACCTATTTGAATAACCTAGAATCATATGCAAAAGAAAAATTAGAGAAATATGCCATATATTTCTATTCTCTCTGGGGTGGGGCGTTTAGAACTGCGGTAGTTTGGGGGGTGCCCAAGGGCAGGACGCCCACCGTTTGGGACTCTGTTTCGACACCAATCCACTTGGGATGGGTCCAAAACTTCTTATGGGGTGTTTTCAAAAAAAATTATGGGATATTGTGGCCAAAATTTTGGGTTTGGGCTTCGTATTTGCGCTTCCAATAACCACCCTATGACCTCCCTTCAACAAGAGATCAAGGATGTGAAAGGTGCAAAATCAAAAGGTATGTGTGTGGATGTAAAATGGCAGCACTTCGTTGCTCAAAATTCTACCTCTCTCTCTATATTTTGGGTGAGAAGACTCACCAATTTATAGACCCAGGGTCTCTTTGTTTGAATGCGCATGCGAGGGCGCCACTGGAGTTGCATGTCCTATTTTGGAAAAAAGATTATTCCCTGATTTAGAGTCTCCTTGCATGAGGCCTCCAAAAATCAAATACATGCATGACTGAAGTATTTCTCCTTGATTTGAAGTTGTTCCTCGTAATTGCATGGCCTAAAGCTGTAGTTAACTGGTGGACCTCTCGAGGTTTGACTTTTTTTGCCAGTCAAACCTTCTATTTGCCTCATCCTGGGGCAAATGCTGATAATCGTCCCTAGGTGGGAAGAACACCAGTTTGTATTCATCCTAGGGTGGGACGAGTAGGGAGCAAGGTGCCAAAAAGGTGCCAAATTGACCTTTGACCTTCCAAACTACTTTTGGGAGTGGTTAGGACCACTGTTTAACCTCTGGGGGCTGCCCTAGGGGCTGTGTGTGCCAATATGATCAGCGCTTGTTGTCACATAATCAGATTGCTACCATTTTTGTGTCTACATAACCATGACCATATCACCCTCTTCAAACACTTTCACCCTTCTATGTGCATCAGCAGACTCTTTGTCGTGAGCATTACTACTCAACAATTTTTCCCTCACTGACTCTTGCCCTTTCTGGATATGCTCAGCAAATGCTTCTGCATCATCACTAACTTGTTACCCAATTGGTAACTCAACCAAATATAATACACCTCTAGGATTTTAATCATAAATAATTTGAAAAGGAGATTTACCTTTCGACCTGTTCATTGAACTGTTGTATGCAAATTCGGCTTGCGACAAGGCTAAATCCCATTATTTTGGTTTTTCTCCAACTAGGCATCGTAAGAAGTTTCCCAAGCTTCTGTTCACTACCACTATTTTCCCATCAGTCTGTGGGTGGTAAGCACTACTGAACTGCATCTTGGTGTTCAAATTTTTCTACAATTTCCTCCAAAAGTGACTCAAGAACTTAGTATCCCGATCATAAGTAATAGTCTTTGGAACACCATGCAACCACAAAATTTCATCAAAGAATAGGATTGTAGTCCTAGTTGCATCATTATTTTTTTGGCAAGCAATGAAATGCACCATTTTTGAAAATCTATCTACCACAACAAAAACTGAATCCTTACCCCTCTGTGTCTTGGGTAACCCCAACACAAAATCCATACTCAGATCAGTCCATGGTACTGTAGGATCTGGTAGTGGTATATACAACCCTATATTTTGTGTATGGCCCTTAGCCATTTGACATAATCTGCATCTAGAGACAAACTTGATTATGTCTCTCTTCACTTTTGGACAATAGTACTTCTCCTCTACAAGAGTGGTAGTTTTGGCTACTCCAAAATGACTAGCCAAACCCCCACTATGGAATACCCTCAAGATGTTCTCTCTCATAGAGCCGTTGGGAATGCATAATCGATTACCCTTAAACAAGTAATTATTCTAAAAAAAACACTCTTCAAAAATAGTACTAGACTCGCCCCCTGCCAAACTTTTGCATTGTTGCACAATATTACCAAAATTCACATCAGATTCATATAGATATTTAATCCCCTCAAATGCTACCACTTCATTCTCCATAGTGGTCAACAACAAGACTCTCCTACTCAATGCATAAACAACCTTATTCTGTTTTCCTGACTTGTGTTTTAGGACAAACGTATACTATTGCAAAAATGAAACACATTTGGCATGCGTACTATTTAATTTTTTTTGAGAATTTACATACCTCAATGCTTCATTATCAGTAAACAACACAAACTCCTTTGAGATTAAATAGTGCCTCCAATTTTGCAATGCTTGCACAATTGCATAAAATTCAACATCATATGTAGAATAATTCTACCTTGCTTCATTTGGATTCTCACTAAAAAATGCTACAGGTCAACCATATTGACTTAAGACACCACCAATCCCAACAAATGAGGCATCACAATCAACCTCAAACACCTTACTAAAATTTGGTAACACTAGAACAGGGGCTTTTGACACTTTCTTCTTCAAGAGTTCAAAACTCTCTGTTGCTGTCGTATTCCATACAAAATCTTTCCCCTTTGTGCACTTAGTTATAGGGGTAGCTATACTATTGAAGTTCCTGATGAACATCCTGTAAAAGTTAGCTAGTCCATGAAATCTCCTTACTTATGTTATAGATCGTGGAAGAGGCCATTCCAGAATCACCTTCACTTTCTCATCATCCATCCTCATGCCATATCTCAAGATTACAAATCCCAAAAACACTAAACTATCTTGAAGAAATCTACATTTCTTTAAGTTGACATACAATTTCTCCTTCCTGAGCACTTCTAACACGAATTTTAGGTGTAAAAAATGCTCTTCTTCACTTTTACTATAAATCAAAATATCATCAAAATACACAACTACAAACTTACCATTATATTCCCACAGTACTTTGTTCATCAACCGCATAAATGTATTGGGTATATTAGACAACCCAAATGGCATCACCATCCACTCATATAATCCATATTTTGTCTTAAAATTTGTCTTCCATTCATCCCCTTCTTGAATTATGATCTGGTAGTAGCCACTCCGTAGATCAATTTTACTAAAGTATTTAGCTCCAGCCAATCCATCCATCATATCACCCACTCTCGGCATAGGATACCGATACTTTATTATAATCTTGTTTATAGCTCTACTATCCACACACATCCGCTAGTAACCATATTTCTTCGGGGTCAACAATGCTGGAGTCGCACATGGACTCATCCTCTCCGTAACTAATCCCTTATTTATAAACTTTGTCACTTGCCTACTGAAATCTGCATTTTATGTTGGGTTCAACCGATAAGCTGCCTGATTTGGGAGCGCTGATCCTGGAATAAAATCCATGTGATGCTGGATATCCCTTTTTAGTGGTAGCCCATCTGGTAACTCCTCAGGTATGACATATTTATATTCACTTATCAACTTAGCTACTACTATAGGCATAACCACTTCCTCAGTTTCTAGCTTTGTAGCTATTAAGGCATAAAAGAAGCTAGGATCCCTGATATTTGCAAGAAACTCATTCATCGTCAAAAAGCTCTCACTTGATCCATCCTCCTTCAGAGGTACAAGAACTACTTTTACACCTTCCTTCCAAAATGTGTAAGTGTTATTTCTCCTATTATGGTTAGTATCCCTATCGTACTGCCAAGGTCTTCCCCCATTGAGATCACATCACATCATACTTCATCCTTGTATGTTCTCCTAATTGAAAATTTAATTAAACACCTCTGATATACTATCACCTCATTCTCCTTCTTAACCCATGATATGTTATATGGATAAGGATGTTTTTCACATTTCAGGTCCATTTTTTCAACCATGACATTTGACACCATATTCTCACATCTACCACCATCATTGACAATGTTACATACCTTCCCTCTTGATGTACACCTTGTTCAAAAAATGTTCATTCGTAGCTAAGAATATTCACCATCTATGGTATGCCACTTTGCTTTGCTTTGTACAATATCTTTATTAGGAGCAATCAACGTCCTCCTTATCATAACATCTTCCCCCATGTTAGCAACAACTTCATCCTCATCCAGCTCTTCCATCTCAACCAGATTGACCCTTCCTTGTCCTCCTTGACCCCTTTCTTGGACATCATGTTGGGGATACTCAAATGCTCTGTGCCCCTCTTCACCACATCCATAATAGGTATACGACCTCCTCAGATCATTCCTATTTTGTCCACCACCGTAACCTCTACCTTATTGGTATCCTCTTCCTCTCAGATTATGCCCATCTTCTTCTTGTTTAGTAGGTATTGAGGATTCTCCCTTGAGAAAATTAGATCCACTTCAACCCCAACCTAAAGAGGGCATGAATCCCTTCTTACCTCTTCTATTAATCCTTTTCAATTTCTCCTCCGCCTTGAGGTCCATTTGATATGCATCCTCCACAATAAGAGTGCGATGCATGCTCGTCTCATCTTGAATAGCAAAACTTAGGCTATTTACATACCTGGTAGCCTTTTGGTCCTCCATCTCATTGTGCTCCACTTGAATGGATAGCTTGTATAATTCATTAGTATAGTCCTCAATGCTTTGATCTTTCTATCGGATATTCTAAATTCTATGAAATAGGGTTTGGGAGTAGTCTACAGGTATAAATTATTCCTATAACTTCTTCATCTTTGTCCAATACCTGATCTTTTCCTTTCCATTCCTCTATCATGTAGTCTGTAAATGATCCCACAAAATCAATGCATGTCCCTTAAAATTTGTGCATGCAAGCTTAACCTTCTTCTCTTTAGCAAGGTTACTCCATTAAAAATATTTTTCTAGGCTATTTATCCAATTGATAAACTCCTCTAGTTTCAACCCACCAACATATTCGGGAACCTTGATATTGATCCCATATAGATTCCCCTTAAGCCCCTCTAGAGATCATATCAATCAATTTTCAAAACCATGCCCTTCTTCCTCTGGGCCCTCTGGTTTTGCTTCTATGTGGACCTCAGATCTACATTTCTTAGGTATGTTTTCATCATCATATCCTTGATCTACACATGCCCTGGGATGTCTCTCCTCCATGCGATCAATCACACTAGTCAGCCGTGCTATTTCTGCATTCAAATCCTTGATTTGCCTATTTATTTGGGCATATCTTCTAGGTGGCATCCTTCCTTCACTAGCGATATCACACCCGCTCTGATACCAAATGGTGTAAACTCAGCTATAAGAGACCAACAAAATGGACTCCAATCACATAACACAAATGTAATAATGGAAGAAAATTGCAAATTGATATTCTTCTCATTCCTGAATTCACACCCCTTCTACAAAAGATTACAATCCATCATATAGCAACCAAAAACCAAAGAAACCCTAAAGAAACCCTAAAAACATTTTTTTCTAAAACTGCTAAAAATAGATCTTCTTTCTAAAAATATCTAAATAAATAAATAAGTCAGATTGCACCCAAATTTGGTGTACACATCTGTCTTACAATAAAAAACCTTACTTAAAAATATTAGGTCTCAAATTAAGGTATAACAAAAGATAATAAACTTCTAACAGCCAAAAAAACCCAAAAAAACCTAGGAACCTATTGTAAAAGCTAATTTTGGGACACTAGATAGAGGATTTAGGTCACAAAACACTTTTTTTGGAGAGTCAGAACAATAAAAGACTCACCTGATACAAAACACACACACAAAACCACCTGTTAAATTTCAAGGCCAACGGACGTATGGTTCACAAGTTATGGCTCCGACAAGGTGCATCATTAACTCTCTACTGAGTTAGGGTTCTTGGGATATTATGGGAAAACTAGATGGTAGGAGGCTAGATCTGGATTCTTTGAAGTAATGGGTATTTTCCAAATGGATCCCAAAAGGCTCCCTAGATCTTGCTTTGCTTCCTTGTAACTTTTTACTTATTATACTTTCTTGTGAGGAGGATTCGAGGAAGATTTTGAAAGGTGGCCCCTAGTTTCTTGGCAAATGTGGCCTTTTCCTTAGATGTTGGGACCTTGACTTCAATAAAGTGCTAAAAATAGTTAATATGGTACCGGTTTGGGTTCCTCTTCCTGAATTACCTACTTATTTATGGCATGAAAGTGTCTTTCAAGTTGTGGCATCGGTGAATAGGGACTTTATCTCTTTCGATAGAGTCTCTCTTTCTTTCTCCTAAATATAGTTTGTGAGAATGTGTATTATGGTGGTGTTGGTCACGAATCTGCCACAGTTAAGGATTTTCTAAAAATATGCACCCTGGAACCAGCCAAAATTGAAAGGCTAGGAGAAAGAGATGTCTCCCAGACCAATCTCCAGAGAGGGCTAGTTCCCTTACTATTTCTAAACTTGATTCAGATTAAAGCTGCAGGAAAGAGACGAGAAATACGCAGAAAGAAATAGGAAATTATGGAAAGAGATGGAAAATATAGCCGTAGGCCAAATTTTTTAGATCGGGGAAAAGAAACTCAGCAAGATGGAACTTCAAGTGTATAAACAACATATAATAACAGAAAACAACATAATTCATTTACGACCTTATGCAGACAACCTCCAGTATTGTATTCTAGAACTTACTTCCTTACTAGCAGTATTCAAATTCAGATGCAGAATTTAAATATAATAGCATATTAGAAATACAAGCATAACTGAGAAATGCATGAAAGAGAAGGAAATCACAGAGAAAGACGCTTGCCAAATCAGAGGCCAAATATCTTTCATTCATGCAAGAACTTGAAAGTTTTCATGCAAATGTCTCTCAAACTCTCGATCCCTTTTTCTGAGATCTACATTGCTTTATATAGAAGTCTTGATTTTTTACAACATTAAAAATTTGCAAGGGACTTCCTCAAGATCTACAAATTATGCAACGAAAACAAGGAAATCATCCCCTTAAACCAGCCTCGAAACAAGGAGTCGGTCATCTTCATTAAATTATTGTTCTTGAAAATATGCTTGAAACCGTTAGAAAAACCACGAACAACCGCTTTGAATAATGGAAATATTTAATTCTGGTGGTTTGAACACATTCTTCTACCTTGCTTGCATCGAAAAGCAACAAAACATTTAATTCTGGTGTGCTTTGAATCATCGAAACTCACAAAAATGCATCAGGATGTTTGAACTGCATTCTAGCGCGAAACTGTAACAGGTCATGAAATCACTACACTATCTCGCCACTGCTCTGTCTTTGCCTTAATGTCGTGAAAATCCAACATGTCATGATTTTGCTACACTTTTCACTGCGCTTCCCTAGTTGACCATTTTGACCACGATTCTCCAACACGTCACGATATCACGATGACTTTTCCCCCCTGCTGTCGTTGACTGTGCTGACCATGATTTTTTGACACGTCACGAAATCACTACGACTTTGCGTTTGTTTTCTCGCTCCTCAACCGACCTACGATAACGTGACATGTCACGATATTGTGACGGTTTTCAACTTTGGCTGTCCATGCTATTTTTTTGTCGCAATTTCGCGACAATCTTCAGAATTAGCTTGTTTTTTGCATCAAAACCTGTAGAGGAGTTAGAATTTCAACAGCTTATGCATGAACAATCAATAATCAACATAATGTGGAAAAAATGCCAACATTCTTGGCGGCTCATGGGGTATACAGTTCTGCTTTATGCATGAATCCCAGGCCTGAATCCATTGGGCAATAGAGTCATGAAAACTGAGAAGCTGACGGATGGGATACATCTCGGCAAACTGCTGCAACAACTCTTGCTGAATGACTGAAACCTCAAGTGAATCTGTATTTGGCTGAACTGACTATGGAATGGACATGATAAATGATGGAATAATGGAATGGAGGGAGTGAGGCGGTAGATACAATAACAGAGTTCTTTTATGCTACCAGCTGCTATGAAAGGGAAATGGAAGTGAATGGAATAAACAGAATGATGACCAGCAAATGTGTAGGATGTGGAATGAGAATGGAATGGGAAAATGAACTGTGGATAAATGCTTAAAACAACAATGTAGTTAGAAGAAAAGGAAAAGAAGAACCGAGAATATTAGAAAAGGGGAAAGAAACAACAGCAATGGCTTGATTACTTGCAGAAGAAAAAGGAGTAGGAGAAGGAGGGAATGAAGAGGGGAAGGAAGAAATTGACAAAAGCCACTAACTGCTAGGAAATAAGAAGAAAAGAGAAAGAAATACATAAATGTGGGCTCGCATACAAAAAGAGCCAAAGTGGACAGAAGAAAACAAAACTTTTTTTTTTCTTTTTCTATTTTTTTTTTTTGCTTTTATTACAGGGTAACTCTCGAGTTAGCTATGAACTCTTGGGAAAGACACGAACATAGTTCTATCTCTTGGATCCCAGACCTTTGACAAACACTCAGTAGACCCCTGGTTGATGATTAGCTCAGAGTCACCAAAGATCTGTAACTACTGCACCGCAAGTGTCCTAGCGGTCTTGAGACCTAGGCATGATCGTTCAGACCTAGTGTTAGCGCTATTGATGTATTGTACTCCATAAAAATAGAGTTGATCTGGCAGAGAAGCTTGTTCAAATTGATCAGGTGGCAACTTGACTTCAACCTCTTCAGGCTGCATAATGGAAAAAATGCCAATTTTGGTCTCCAGCATAGCATTGAAATTGAGCATTGAAAACTCATCCTCCAAATCTTCAGTTATCATATGAACAGCATGTTCTTCTTCTATCTTCTCAATATGAAAATTAGAAGTTTTCTGATTATAGATCCGGACTTGTCTTCCTTTGAATGGAATCTCCAAATGAGAATAATCCAGAGCAAGGTAACCGCCCAACTTTGCAATAAACTCTCTAGATAAGCACATACTGAAATACGGCTCTAGATCGACCACAAAAATCTCCTGAATGACTGTAATCTGTGGCATAGTATGTAAAACAATTGGGACATCCTTTATTACACCCACGGTTTTCACTAGAGTACCATCTAACTGCAAAATGCCAGGGCTACTTCGTGTGAATTCCATTCCCATCGCTTCACAAACTACCTTTGGCATGACAGTTGTAGCAGCTCCAAAGTCGATCGGGCAATTATGTACGATCCAACCCTCCATACTAAGTGACAGATAAAATGGGGGTGGTCTATTCCTTTCAGTAGCTATAGAAGTTAACATTTGAGCCATAACTACCTGGGCTGGAGCTTTCCATTTATTTTGAATGGTCTTTAGGGATTCCTATAAGAGATTTACCTGTCCAGGAAACTGTAAGGTGTCATACAGACATACCTAAGCTGGTATCCATTTAAGTTCTTCAACAATGTTGTACTACATGGAGATTTGTTCCTTTATGCCACTAGAAGCTTCAAATGTGCTCTTCAATTGCTAAGTGGCCTCCACTCATTGTCGTTTAGTCAATTATGGATACCACAACATCTCTTTGGCTTGCTCCTTTGTTTCTGCTTGCGGCTGGGAAGTAGAAGCTTGTTCCTTATATTTTACTGATGGTGGGAGTGGATCCTTCGACAAAGTAGGTGATTTTCGTTGCACTGGGAACTCATGAGCCTTTGCTGGCATTTGCTGCTTTGTTTCATGTACAGGCGGTACTTTCAATGGCTCCATCTTAGCCAGATCTACCAACATTGGTTTCTTGCCGCTGCATGTTAGTATTGCTATATGTTCCTCCAGAGACTCGACGAAAGTAAGATCTGATATTCTCACAATGACAGTGAGAGGGGGGGGTGAATCAGTGTAACTATTTTAAAATTTAAATCTGCAACTTTTAAAACTAAAATGCAAGCTTAAAACAAATAAAGCAAGAATCACACATGAACATCACACAACACAGGATTTAACGAGGTTCACCAATGTGGCTACTCCTCAAATAATGACTGTTTGGACTCCAATCCAAATCCAGTCTTTGCAAGGATTCAATATTTACAAAAGGTTTACCAGCACCCACTGGAAGGAGCACCAACCCCTGATTTATCTCGCTGCAATGAGATAGGAGCACCAACCCCTTTATCCAAGCACCCACTTGGATTTCTATTTTCAAGATAAATGAGACATATAAAATGCCTTCTCTTATACAAGACCCTCACTCGGTCTACAGCACATACAAAAATCTCACGGAAGCATAGAGAGAATTGTTAGAGACTCAATATCTTCTGATCTAATCTAAAACCTTTCTCTTGAATATTCAATAGAATTGTAGGTTTTGATCTAAGGTTGTTTTCTTACAACACCCTTACTCACTGAGACCTTTTAAATGCACAATGAAAACACAGTCACAGTAACCTTCTCACTATGCCAGTTCGATCCTTATATACTTGATTTCTTCGAACGGCTCAATTTCAAACGGTTTAACTTTCCCTCCAACTTTTCATGTACCTTCGGCTACGATCAAAGCATTAATCCTTCTCTGACCCGATCCGCCTTTTAGCCGCTTTCTTTCTGACTCATTCTGACATTCTGACAGCCTTTTTCTCTGCACATTCTGACAGGTATCCTGACAGCCTTTCTGCGTATCTCGGCTCTCTAATGTTCTTCTTTCTTCTCTATTAAAAACTGTGTATCTTTTATCTCCTATGATCAACTATACCTTTTGATATACGCAACTGACCAATGTCACCGCAATCGATTCTCGATACAACGTAGCTTCCACGTGAGTCTGCCACCTTTCCCAGTCATGCTTTGTTAGCCATTTAACATTCAATGCATTGCTCAGTAGCTACTTTTTGTAACTGCTACCTTAGTTGGCCATGCTGCATCACGGCTCTGCAACAGTCGTTCGCGTCTTAAATGCACTGTCTTCATAACTCTCTTGTCACTCTCGTTAATAGCAGTAGTATTTCCTCTAGTCTTGCCCTGACACCTGTCACCTGGAACTGTCGACCTTACTCTAGTTAACTTTACTGTAACTGGCGCTATTGGACACTTGTCACAATGCATGCTTCTTTGGCCTTTTTCATGCCAGGTCGTTGCCTGTCGCGATATCGCGACATTTCTCCTTAGTTGACTTTGTCGACGTCATCCTCATCTTTGTCGCGAAATCGCGACACTTTCGCTTCTTTGCATCGCTTTCTCCGGCAAAAACATGTCGCGAAATTGCGACACTTTTAGCTTTGCTGACGTCATCATCAAAGTTGTCACGAAATCGTGACACTTTCTGCTTCCAACGGCTTTTCGTCCAACCTGTCACGAAATCGTGACACATTTTGATTTTGCTGACGTCATCCTCTAAGATGTCACGAAATCGCGACGTTTCATAGCTCTCCGTACAATTTTTACTCCATGCCCGTGAACTAACATGTAACGAAATCGCTACACCATTCTTGCCTTAGCATTTTTCTTTGTTGCTTGCTAGTGAAACTCCGACATGTAGCGATATCGCGACACCTCTCCGCAACTCTTTCTTCGACTGGTAGCGAAATCGCTACACTTCTTTTTACCTTTGCATCTTTCGAACTCCGTGTAGCGACATCGCTACACCTTTCCACTTTGCATTTAGAACTTGTAGCGATATCGCTACACCTTCACACTATGCACTTTCAACCTGTAGCGAAATCGCTACACCTACGCACGTTGCATTTTAAACCTGTAGCGAAGTCGCTACAACTCTTGCACTTGCATTTTTGAACTGGTAGCGATATCGCTACAATTCTTCGCCTTGCATTTGGGACTTGTAGCGAAATCGCTACATTCTTACACTTTGTATTTTAAACTTGTAGCGCTATCGCTACGTCTTTCTGCCTTGCACTTTGACCATGTAGCGAAATCGCTACTACTTTTCACCTTGCAACTCGAAGCTGTATCAAAATCGCTGCACTTTTGTTCTTAGTGTCTCAAGCTTGTAGCGAAATCGCTACGCTTTTCTCACTTGGTGCTTTTTCTTTGCTTATGGTCGGCGAAACTCAGACATGTAGCGAAATCGCTACAACTTCTTCATCAACTTTCTCTCTCCTCCGATGTGTCGCGAAATCGTGACATTTTTCATCCTTGGTGCCTTTGCTTCAAACTTGTCGCGAAATCGCGACAGTTTCTCGATTTGGCTTCTTTCCTTCCAGCATGTCGCGAAATCGTGACATTTTTCCTTGCACATTCTCTCTCCTCCGATATGTCGCGAAATCGTGACATTTTTCAATGCACTTTCTCTCTCCTCCGATATGTCGCGAAATCGCGACATTTTTCTTTGCACTTTCTCTTTCCTCGGATATGTCGCGAAATCGCGACATTTTTCAATGCACTTTCTCTCTCCTCATTTTTGTCGCGAAATCGCGACAGGAAACATGTCGCGATATCGCGACAGAAACATGTCGCGATATCGCGACAGTTTTCTTCCTTGTCTTTTTCTGCAACTTTTTGAATCTGGGTCCCCTCTGTTTTTCTTGAAATTTTTTGCACTTGATCTGACTGACCTCTGAACTGCATCAACTGCATCAATCTGTCTGTGTTGACAACAATTACAATCCTTTTGCACTGCTTTCTCTGCACCTTGCTCAACAATCTCCCCCTTTGGAATTGTTGGCAACACTTTGTAGCCTTGCTCAAATTCTTCTCCCCCTTTGCCAATAATGCCAAAGGGCTGCTGCAGACTCCCCCTGAGTCTATGCACAACATTCTCAGGCATAAATAACTTGAATGCTCCCCCTGAGAATGTATTTCCCATAGCTAGTCAGTGCTTGGGAAGTGTGACTACTCCCAACTTCTTCCGAAGGTATTCAAATACTTCCTTTGGTAAAGGTTTGGTGAATATGTCTGCTACTTGCTCTGTAGTGGGAACAAACTCCAATCTGACCTCTCCTTCTGCAACCTTATCCTTCAAGAAGTGATACCGGATTGCAATATGTTTGGTGCGGGAATGCATTACCGGATTCTTTGAAATGTTGATTGCACTAGTGTTGTCACATTTGATTGAAATGGGCTCATTGAAGTGAATTCCTAGATCTTTCAATGTTTGTCTCATCCATAGTATTTGTGTGCAGCATGTTGTTGCTGCAATGTATTCTGCCTCGACTGTGGATAGAGAGACTGATTCTTGCTTCTTACTGTGCCATGCTACCAATTTATCTCCAAGGAAAAATGCTCCTCCACTTGTACTTTTTTGTCATCAATGCATCCTGCCCAATCTGCATCAGAATATGCAAAGAGAGTGAAGTCTTTTCCTTTTGGATACCACAGCCCATACTCCATAGTACCCTTGAGGTACCTAAAGATCCTTTTCATAGCTGTTACATGAGTCTCTTTTGGGCTAGCCTGAAATCTTGCAACCATGCAAACAACTTGTAAGATATCCGGTCCAGTTGTCATCAAATACAGCAAGCTCCCAATCATTGATCCGTACATTGTTTGATCAACATCCGGAGATTTATCATCCTTGCTCAACTTGCGGCTTGTTGTCATGGGGGTGCTCAATGGCTTACTATCTTCCATAGTGAACTTTTTCAGCATTTCTTTCACATATTTAATTTGAGAAATAAAGATCCCCTTTTCTGTTTGATTAACTTGTAATCCAAGGAAATAAGAAAGTTCACCTATCATAGACATTTCAAACTCTTTCTGCATTTTGTTTGCTATGTCTTTGCATGATTCATCATTGCTACTCCCAAAAATTATATCATCTACATAAACAACTAGAACAATGAAATTGCCATTTTCAGTTTTCACATATAAATTGCTATCCACCATACCTTTCTTGAATCCTTGCTTAGTGAGATAGTTGTCCAGTCTTGCATACCAAGCTCTAGGTGCTTGTTTCAAGCCATACAATGCTTTCTTCAGCTTGCAAACAAAGTTAGGATTATCACAAAGTTGAAAACCATCAGGTTGTTCAATATATACTTCTTCTTCAAGATTTCCATTCAGAAATGCTGATTTTACATCCATCTGATAAACCTTGAAATTCTTATGAACAGCTAAAGCCAAAAATAGTCTTATTGCTTCAAGTCTGGCCACGGGTGCAAAAGTCTCTTCAAAATCAATCCCCTCAACTTGGGCATATCCCTTACAGACTAATCTTGCTTTATTCCTTACAACCTGTCCATCTTCATTCAGTTTGTTTCTAAATATCCATTTAGTACCAATTATGTTTTTATTTTCAGGCCTTGGTACTAATTCCCAGGTTTTGTTTTTCTCAATTTGATCTAGTTCTTCATTTACTGCCTCCATCCAGCTTTCATCCGTGCTTGCTTCAATAATATTCTTGGGCTCAATCTCTGGATAACAGAGAATAGTTATTTACTACTCTTCTTCTTGTCTGAATGCCAACTGTAGGGTCCCCAATAATCTGCTCTTTGGGATGATTTTTCTGCCAACTGCCTGTTCTGTATTTTCTATTTTCATCTCTTTCTAAGTCCTCTGAATCTGATTTCTGTCTCTCTTCTTTTTCTTGATCTTCATCTTCTTCAATAAATTCTTCATAGGTTGGGTAATTTTCACTTTTGGTGGTTTCTTGTTTTCTGCCTTCATCAACCTTCACATCTGCACTCTCCACTATTTTCTTAAGTCTTTTGTTGTAGCATGTATAGGCTTTGCTTTTAGTTGAGTACCCAAGGAATATTCCTTCATCAGCTCTGTCTTCAAACTTGCCAAGATTGCTTTCAGTTCTCTTAATGTAACACTTGCTGCCAAACACTTTGAAGTATTTTGCTGTAGCCTTTTTGCCAAACCACAGTTCATATGGTGTTTTGCTTTCATGCGGCCTCAACATACACCTATTCTGAATATAGACTGCAGTATGGACTGCCTCTTTCCAGAACCTGTCAGCAATTTTGCTCTCTGTTAACATGGTCCTTGCCATTTCCTGTACAGTTCTGTTCTTTCTTTCAACTACTCCATTCTGCTGAGGTGTTCTTGCTGCTGAGAACTGTCTTCTTATTCCATGTTTTTCACAGAATTCAGCAAACTCATTTGAAATAAACTCTCCTCCTCTATCAGATCTCAAACATTTAATTCTTTTTCCAGATTGATTCTCAACAAGATTTTTGAAGGTTTTAAACATCTCAAAGGCTTCTGACTTCTGTTTCAAAAAGAGTACCCATGTCATTCCGGAAAAATCATCAATACACAACATAAAATATTTGTATCCATTTATGCTTTCTGTCCTCATGGGTCCACACAAATCAGTGTGAATCAGTTCTAATGGCTTGCTAGTGAAATATTCTTTTGCTTTGAAGGTAGATCTGGTTTGCTTCCCCTTTTGGCATGACTCACATATACTGTTTGATGGTTTACCAATAGTGGGTATGTCTCTTACTGCTCTTTTTGAGCTGATTTTTATCAGATTATCAAAGCTTATGTGACCGAGTCTTTTATGCCACGGCCAGTTTTCTTCTTCTTGACCAACCAAGCAGGCTCCTTCTGAAGTCTCCGAGAGAGTATACAAATTTCCAGAAGTTCTCAGTCCAGTGGCTATTAACTTTCCATTTCTTGTCTTCCTTACTTCATAGCCCTCCTTCTTGAAAATTACTTCATGACCTCTGTCACAAATCTGACTTACACTCAGTAGGTTATGCTTTAGTCCTACCACAAAAAGAACTTCCTTAGAGTTGATTTTACCATCACTTAACTTAACTGATCCTTTACCCACTATCTTTGCTCCATCATTGTTTTCGAATTTTACAGAACCACCTTCATATGTCTGTAGCTTATCAAACTTCTGTTTGTCTCCTGTCATGTGACTGGAGCATCCACTGTCCAGAATCCAAGGAGCAGATTTATTCTGTGCTTTGAGAGCTGTTTGAACAATCAAAGATTCCTTGTCTTTCATTGGTTGTTCCTTTTCTTTCCACTGAGATTTAATAGCAGATCTGGTCACTTGTTTTACTTTCTCCCTTTCATTGGCTTGTGACAGTTTTTCGGGAAATTTTCTGTACTGTTTTGATCCAGCTGAGTGATACTTTCTTTCCTGGTATTTATTTCCTGCAAAAGAGCTACGACAATTCCTTGCAATATGGCCGAAGTTATGGCAGTTATAACATTCTACAGCATAATCTATCAAAGGAGAAAAAATATTTCTACTAGTAAAATTTCTTTGTTCTACATTATATCTACAACTTGAAATTTTATGACCATATGCATTGCACTTAAAACAATAACCAGAAAAGGAACGAGTGTACCTGGGAAGTGGTTGTTGCCATGTGGAGGTAGGAGCCATGGGTCTTCTTCTTCTTTGATGAGTGACTTTGATGAATCTATCATTTGCAGCACTCCTTTCAAGCTTGGACTTGTTGTTTTCTTTTGCATGATACGGCTTATCTTGGTCAACTTTAATCTTGTCTTTAATCTTTATTGGTTCTACAATTACAGCCTTTGAGTTCTTTGAGGTTTCTCCTTCATCAAAGCCCAAACCAAACTTGATACCCGTGGGCCTTTGATTATTCAACATTTTATTCAATTTCTCAGAACTGTCTTCAAATTTTTGATGACAACTCAGTTTCCGATTCATCCCTTCTAGCTGCAACCTTAATCCAACTATATCTTCTTCTAGCTTGTTGCACTCATTTATTTTCACGATTAGCTGTGCTTCAAAATCTTCAGACTTTTTCTTATGCTCTTCAGTTTGTACTTTCAAACTGATTATTACATTGCTGGCCTCCTCAAATTTTCTTGTAATCTTTTTATTTCTTTTCCTTTCTGCACTTAACTCTTCAAGAGCAGCCACCAACTCACCTTCCAGATCTACCTCGGCCTCATCGTCTAATTTTTCTTCACACTCCTGGGTTTCTTCAGTTCTTTGTTCTTCGAAGGCCATGAACAAGGCTTCACCAGTTTCTTCTTCAGAGTCCTCACTGGAACTGTCTTCAGAAGAATCAATTCTGAGAAAGGAAACTTTTCTTCTTGAAGTTCCTTTTTCTAAAATGTGGTTTCTTTTTCCAGACATTTCTTTCTGGATGTGTTCCTTCATCATTTTTATTTTTCTCCTTCATTGGGCATTTTGCTGCAAAGTGCCCGATGCCTCCACGATTAAAACATTTGAACGGCAACTTACCTCTGTACTTTCCTTTTCCATTTACTAATTTCCTAACAAAGTTTGCTTCATTTTCATCTGCAGATTCTTCTTCCTCCGACTCTTGTTTAGATTTTACATTTTTCTGTGTTTGGAAGGCTGCTTCTCTGTCAGAGGGCTTAGTTTGTCCAATCCTCATTTCATAAGTTGTTAGAGAACCATGCATTTCATCCATACTGAAAAAATTTAAATCTTTTGCTTCTTCTATGGCAGAAACCTTTGCATCAAACCTTTTGTTGAGAGTTCTCAGTACCTTCTTCACAACAACTGCATCTTCCATTTCTTCCCCCAGTCCTCTTATTGCATTGATGATTCCATTTACTCTCAGCATGTAAGCTTCTATGTTCTCATCATCGGTCATCTTTAATGCTTCGAACTGGGCACGATGTGTTTGCAGCTTAGCTTCCTTGATTTTGCTGTCTCCTTCATGAATGCTTTGCAGTTTGTCCCATATGTCTTTAGCAGATTTGCAGTTCATGATGCGTATCAACTCACTGTCGACCAATCCACACATAATAGCATTCTTGGCTTTCGAGTTGTTCTCAAACTTTTTCTTTTCAGCAGCATCTGTTGGAGGAACAGTGGGAGTGGTGTATCCATTTTCAACAGATTCCCAAATGTCATAACCCAATGCACAGAGATAGGTCTGCATTCTGAGCCTCCAGAAAGAATAGTTTGTTCCATCGAACAGAGGAGCTTTGTTAGAAGAAAAACCTTCACCACCGGCCATTGTATATCTCCCAAGAACACCTTAGCTGATTAAGCTTGTGCAGGTGCCTGGCTCTGATACCAATTGATATTCTCACAATGACACTGAGAGGGGGGGTGAATCAGTGTAACTATTTTAAAATTTAAATCTGCTACTCTTAAAACTTAATGCAAGCTTGAAACTTAGATAATGCAAGTATCACACAAGAGCATCACACAACACAGGATTTTACGAGGTTCACCGATGTGGCTACTCCTCAAATAATGACTGTTTGGACTTCAATCCAAATCCAGTCTTTGCAAGGATTCAATATTTACAAAAAGTTTACCAGCACCCACTGGAAGGAGCACCAACCCCTGATTTATCTGCTGCAACAGATAGGAGCACCAACCCCTTTATCCAAGCACCAACTTGGATTTCAATTTCTAATAAAAATGATGACATATAAAATGCCTTCTCTTTTACAAGACCCTCACTGGTCTACAGCACATACAAAAATCTCACAGAAGCATAGAGAGAATTGTTAGAGACTCAATATCTTCTGATCTAATCTAAAACCTTTCTCTTGAATATTCAATAGAATTGCAGGTTTTGATCTAAGGCTGTTTTCTTACAACACCCTTACTCACTGAGACCTTTTAAATGCACAATGAAAACACAGTCACAGTAACCTTCTCACTATGCCAGTTCGATCCTTATATACTTGATTTCTTCGAACGGCTCAATTTCAAACGGTTTAACTTTCCCTCCAACTTTTCATGTACCTTCGGCTACGATCAAAGCATTAATCCTTCTCTGACCCGATCCGCCTTTTAGCCGCTTTCTTTCTGACTCATTCTGACATTCTGACAGCCTTTTTCTCTGCACATTCTGACTGGTATCCTGACAGGCTTTCTGCGTACCTCGGCTCTCTGATGTTCTTCTTTCTTCTCTGTTAAAAACTGTGTATCTTTTATCTCCTATGATCAACTATACCTTTTGATATACGCAACTGACCAATGTCACTGCAATCAGTTCTCGATACAACGTAGCTTCCCTGTGAGTCTGCCACCTTTCCCAGTCATGCTTTGTTACGGCCCTGCAACAGCCGTTTAACATTCAATGCATTGCTCAGTAGCTACTTTTTGTAACTGCTACCTTAGCTGGCCATGCTGCATCACGGCTCTGCAACAGCCGTTCGCGTCTTAAATGCACTGTCTTCATAACTCTCTTGTCACTCTCGTTAATAGCAGTAGTATTTCCTCTAGTCTTGCCCTGACACCTGTCACCTGGAACTATCGACCTTACTCTAGTTAACTTTTTGTAACTGGCACCTTTTGGACACTTGTCACAATGCATGCTTCTTTGGCCTTTTTCATGCCAAAACATTACCTGTCGCGATATCGTGACATTTTTCTGACTTTGTCTGACGTCATCCTCAACTTTGTCGCGAAATCGTGATACTTTCGCTTCTCCGACGGCTTCTTCACCGCAAAAAAAAACATGTCGCGATATCGCGACATTTTTAGACTTGCTGACGTCATCATCAAAGTTGTCGCGAAATCGCGACACTTTCTGCTTCCAATGGCTTTTCGTCCAACCTGTCGCGAAATCGTGACACATTTCGATTTTGCTGACGTCATCCTCTAAGTTGTCGCGAAATCGCGACGCTTTCATGCTTCTCCGTATAATTTTTACTCCATGCAGCCGCGAAAACCTTACATGTAGCGAAATCGCTACACCATTGTTGCCTTAGCATTTTTCTTTGCTGCTTGCTAGTGAAACTCCGACATGTAGCGATATCGCTACACCTTCCCAACATCTCTTTCATCGGTGGTAGCGAAATCGCTACACTTCTTTTTACCTTTTGGCATCTTTCGAACCTCCTGTAGCGACATCGCTACACCTTTCCACTTTGCATTTAGAACTTGTAGCGATATCGCTACACCTTCACACTATGCACTTTCAACCTGTAGCGAAATCGCTACACCTACGCACGTTGCATTTTAAACCTGTAGCGAAGTCGCTACAACTCTTGCACTTGCATTTTTGAACTGGTAGCGATATCGCTACAATTCTTCGCCTTGCATCTGGGACTTGTAGCGAAATCGCTACATTCTTACACTTTGTATTTTAAACTTGTAGCGCTATCGCTACGTCTTTCGCCTTGCACTTTGACCATGTAGCGAAATCGCTACTACTTTTCACCTTGCAACTCGAAGCTGTATCAAAATCGCTGCACTTTTGTTCTTAGTGTCTCAAGCTTGTAGCGAAATCGCTACGCTTTTCTCACTTGGTGCTTTTTCTTTGCTTATGCTGGCGAAACTCAGACATGTAGCGAAATCGCTACAACTTCTTCATCAACTTTCTCTCTCCTCCGATGTGTCGCGAAATCGTGACATTTTTCATCCTTGGTGCCTTTGCTTCAAACTTGTCGCGAAATCGCGACAGTTTCTCGATTTGGCTTCTTTCCTTCCAGCATGTCGCGAAATCGCGACATTTTTCCTTGCACATTCTCTCTCCTCCGATATGTCGCGAAATCGCGACATTTTTCAATGCACTTTCTCTCTCCTCCGATATGTCGCGAAATCGCGACAATTTCTTCACTTCTCTCTCACATTGCAAATGCGACATTTAGCATTTCTCTCTCCTCAGATATGTCGCGAAATCGTGACATTTTCTTTGCACTTTCTCTCTCCTCGGATATGTCGCGAAATCGTGACATTTTTCAATGCACTTTCTCTCTCCTCCATTTTGTCACGAAATCGCGACAGAAAACATGTCGCGATATCGCGACAGAAAACATGTCGCGATATCGCGACATGTTTTCTTCCTTGTCTTTTTTTGCAACTTTTTGAATCTGGGTCCCCTCTGTTTTTCTTGAAATTTTCTACACTTGATCCGATCGACCTCGAATCGCATCAATCGCATCACTCGTACTGTGTTGACAACAATTACAATCCTTTTGCACTGCTTTTGCTGCACCTTGCTCAACAAGATCCACCTCTCGAATCATGTTTACACGGCTCCCTGTAAGAACTTGCAAATAATTTTGGTGGACCATGCAAGTGGACTCATCATGTGGGTCATTGCAGGAAGAACACCAGTAAGATGGCTCATGTGAAACTTCAGAAGGGCCAACCTCTTCACTTACTAGAACTGTTGAGTTCCTTTCAGGTGCTTTCTCTTTAGCCTTGCTTGGAGCAGGTTGTTCTCTGGTTACTGTCGGCATAAATCTTCATGGCTGATAGCTTCTTTCTGCCTCTCTCTGTTCCATAGATGTCATCTTGTCAGTGAGGGATCTCATAGCCGACTGAATTTCTTATAACATAACCAATTGAGGATCTGGGCTTGAGGACACAGGCGGTGCTAGTAAAGGTAATGGAAACTGTGGGTAAGATACTGCAGGAGTTGGAAGTGGAGGGACTAACCTTGGAATGCTCGGTGTAGGCAACTAGGAAACATTTGGAGCAGGAAGCTGAGGAACTAGAATAGGTGCAATTTGAGGTGCATTTGAGCTCCATGATGGGGTAGGGTAATAGATGGCATGGGCTATGGAAGCGAACCAGAATATAAATACTTAGGCAGATCAGGAATAATAGGCATAGTTACCTTTGGGGGAAGTCTACCTATAGCAATCAAATTAGCTTCCACCTTTAACGCTTGTTTGA
Source organism: Wollemia nobilis (assembly GCA_028583015.1). NCBI lineage: Eukaryota > Viridiplantae > Streptophyta > Pinopsida > Araucariales > Araucariaceae > Wollemia > Wollemia nobilis. The sequence goes on from JAQPPZ010009497.1 coordinate 175,458, forward strand.
ACAACTCTGAAAATGTAGTCACGTTGGACTGCTGAATAGCCCAACCGATATCCGTGTTGAACGCTCTGAGGTAGTAAAATGTGGCTAGCTCATCAGCAGGCCAAAGACCATCAGGAATTCTCTGCCAATTTCTGGTAAATTTGACATTGAAATTAGCTATATCTTCCTACGGGTGCCTCTAGATTGCGTTAAACTGATGCAAAAATGAAAATGGATCAACCTATTCATGAAAATTCTTAACTAGCAATTCTCCTAGCTGATCCCATGATGTAATGGTGCCTGGTTGCAACGTTTGGTACCAGTACAACAATTTTCCCCTCAAGGATAACACCAACAACTTCACCATCACATTTTCATCAGTTATATCATGAATGGCCACCAGAGAAGCTACATCATTAATATGCTCATATGCAGTCTTACCCGTACCATCATAGGTCGGTAAAACTTTTAAAGTGACCTGAGGAACTGGATTTTGAGCCTGTAAATTCAAGGCTCCTGAGCTGTTCCATGCCAAGAACTTATGGGGTGGAGGATACTGGGCCATTGGGACTAATGGATGTGACTGAGAAGATGGAAAACTAGTAACAATACCAGAAGCTTGTGTGGATATGGCATATGATGCAAGCGATGAGGAAACAAACCTAGATTGTTCACCTCTTTTTGTGCTATCAAGTTCAAAAAACTCAACAAGATCTTCAATTTTTTTTTATTTTGATCTAGTGATCATGAAATACAGCTTTCACTGCATCCATGTTTAGAGATTTTTGGGTACTACAGAGTCACCAAATGTTCTATCTTTACGGCATGAAGGTGAAAATTAAACCCTCAATACTATGGGATCTTTCTGAGACAGAAAAATTCTGTTCCCAGCAGTTCAAAACTAATGGCACAGGTGGGTTTATCAATTTGGAAAACTATGCTTATCCCATCGATTGTGGATTTTTGGAGACAGAAGAAGTCTGTCCCACCGAGCATGCCAAAAAATGTTGGTCACAAATCTACCACAGGAAAATATTTTCTAAAAATATGCACCCTAGACTCGACCAACATTGAAAGGCTGGGAGAAAGAGATGTCTCCCAGACCAATCTCCAGAGAGGTCTGGTTCCCTTACTATTTCTAAACTTGATTCAGATTAAAGTTGTAGGAAAGAGATGAGAAATACGCAGAAAGAAACAGGAAATTACGAAAAGATATGGGAAATATAGCCATAGGCCGAATTTGTTAGATCGGGAAAAATAAACTCAGCAAGATGGAACTTCAAGTGTATAAACAACATATAATAACAGAAAATAGCATAATTCATTTACGACCTTGCGTAGACAACCTCCAATATTGCATTCCAGAACTTACTTCGTTACTAGCAGTATTCAAATTCAGATGCAAAATTTAAATCTAACAGCATATTAGAAATACGAGCATAACTGAGAAATGCATGAAAGAGAAGGAAATCACACAGAAAGACGCTTGCAAAATCAGAGGCCAAATATCTTTCATTCATGCAATAACTTAAAAGTTTTCATGCAAATGTCTCTCAAACTCCCGATCCCTTTTTCTGAGATCTACATTGCTTTATATAGAAGTCTTGATTCTTTACAACATTAAAAATTTGCAACGGACTTCCTCGAGATCTACAAATTATGCAACGAAAACAAGGAAATCATCCCCTTAAACCAGCCTCGAAACAAGGAGTCGATCATCTTCATTAAATTATCATTCTTGAAAATATGCTTGAAACCGTTAGAAAAACCACGAACAACAACTTTGGATGATGGAAATATTTAATTCTGGTGGTTTGAACACGTTCTTCTACCTTGCTTGCATCGAAAAGTAGCAACACATTTAATTCTGGTGTGCTTTGAATCATCGAAACTCACAAAACTGCATCGGGTCTTTTGAACTACATTCTGGCATGAAACTATAATAGGTCGCAAAATCACTACACTATCTCACCACTGCTCTGTCTTTGCCTTAATGTCGCGAAAATCTGACATGTCATGATTTTTCTACACTTTTCACTACGCTTCCCTAGTTGACCATTTTGACTGTGATTCTCCAACACGTCGCGATATTGCGACGGCTTTGCCCCCCTGCTATCGTTGACTGTGCTAACCGCGATTTTTCGACACGTCACGAAATCGCTATGACTTTGCATTTGTTTTATCTCTCCTCAACCGACCCGCGATAACGCGACATGTCACGATATCGCGATGGTTTTCAACTTTGGCTCTCCATGCTATTTTTTTGTTGCGATTTCGCGATAGTCTTCAGACTTAGCTTGTTTTTTGTATCAAAACCTGTAGAGGAGTTAGAATTTCAATAGCTTATGCATGAACAATAAATAATCAACGTAATGTGGCAAAAATGCCAATAGGTGGACATTGAGAAAGAGCTTCCTAGCATTGTGGAACTTATTTCACACCTAGGTACCTAGTCATAATATGTTGTTTATGAAAACAAGCCTCAGGCTTGTCAAATTTGCAGTTTGGGAGGGCACCACCAAAATCTGCATCCTCAGAAGAATCAATTGAAGTCTCTTGTCAACCGTGAGGTTATTAGTTAGCATAATGAGAAGATGAATGAGTGGAGAATACTGACTTAGAGAAATAATATCTGGCATAAAAGGCCTCCTTTGGCATCCAAGGGAAAATAAATTATTTCTTCTCAACTGCTCCAAGATACCGGTGGTGGGTCTTCGGGTGTCTCTCCTAGGAGTAACTCCAAACCCTCTACCAAGTCTTTGGAGAAATGACATCATAGCAACTTGGAAGTGGTTCTAACTATGGATCATATGGAATCTGGAAATGCTATTCCTCTTTCAAAATCATTCATTGGTGTCGATTTGGTTAGGGGGGCCCGGAGTTGGAGTTCTCTCTCCATAAAGTGGATTGTTTAGAATGTCATCCTAAAGAGGTGGTTGTTTCCCCCATAGGTTGTATTTCTAGTCTAGCTGGCTCCCCTAAGCGTATTATGTAGAAAGGGTCTCTAGGACCAAAAACTAGGATCCAACATAAAAAGTCATTGAATTTCGGGTTGTCAAAGAAAGTTGGTAGATCCTAGACTAAAAAAAAGAGAAAGAGAGCTATGGAGGAGGATATTGCCAATGGTGGTCAGGACCACTTAGTGGTAGAGGGAGAAAATGAGAACAGACTGCTAAATCTAGATGACTTTAAATCCCCACAATTGGGAGGGATTGATAAAAAACTCTCCTTTTAATTTCCAGTGAAAGTGTGTTCGTGGAACACTAGAGGGATTAATAGCTCCTCCAAAAAGTGATTGCTTGCTTTATTGAGGAGGGATAAATTCCCATTTTTTTTGTATTCAAGAATCAAAATTGGAGGATGCTTCATGGGAGGTGGTACATAAAATAGTTTGGAAAAACTCTAGTTTTATGGCTTCTGAAGCCTTTGGATCTGTCGGGTGTCTCCTCTTATTCTAGGAATCTTTCTTGTTTGATGAACATGTTATATCTTCCTTCAATTGGGTTATTAATATTCTTTTTTGGTGTAAAACCTCTCAAATAAGATTTAATCTATGTCCCAAATCGCTACATGGATAGGCATAATTTTTGGCATCTTCTACTTGAAATGAGGGAAATTTTTCATCATGAGTCATGGGTTTTGGTTGGAGATTTTAACTCCCCCTTGTTTCCCTCTAAGAAACATGGAGGTAATGATGTGGACGAGCAAATTTTGTTTGATTTTCATGAATTTGTGAACCAGGAAAAACTTCATGATATTGATCTAAAAGGGGTAAAGTTCACTTGGAGGAACCACAAAGGAGGGAGCAATTTTATTCTTTGTAGGCTTGATAGGGTTATTGTTTCAAACTGTTGTATTGATATTTTTGGTGATGCTTCCTTGTCAAGCCTCCCTATGATCAAATCCGACCATAATCCTTTATGGTTGGAAATCCTTGATGGTCTTGCCTTCCTTCCTCAACCCTATTGATTTGAGGTAGTATGGTGTTCTCACTCTAAATTTGATGTTCGGGTGGCTGATTTGTGGAAGGATTTTTTTCTAGGGGAAGGCATGTTTAAGCTTTTTAATAAACTCAAGAAGTTTAGGATTCATCTCAAAATTTGGAATAAATTTACTTTTGGGAATAATTTCAGGGAAAAAGAACGTTTGAAATCAAGTAGTGAGGATTGAATCCTTGATTGATTCCCAAGGCTATTCAGACCATATGTTTAGGGATGAAAGATCCATACTTTGTAACCTTAATAATAAGCAATCTAAAGAAGAAAATTTCTAGAAGCAAAAATCTAGAGAGCTCAAGTTGAAGGAAGGGGACCGTAATTCTTATTTTTTCCATACTTCCACTCTACGTCGAAGGGGTTGTAATAGAATCAAAGAGATTGTTAAGTCTGATGGTAGTCTTATGTTGGATATCTTAGAAATCAAAGAAGAAGCTATTGTTTTTTTAGTTCTTTATAGTTTTCCACTCTTGATTGTAACATGGCTACAAAGAACCAAATGTTGGAGGCCATTCCGAGTTTGGTTACTAAAGAAATGAATGCGAGGCTCCTTGCCCCCTTCACCATAGATGAAATTTAGAAAGGACTAAACTCAATGGGTCCCCTTAAAGCTCCTGAAATTTTTCCAAAAATACTGACATATATATGGGGAGGATGTTTGTGACGTGATCAGACATTCCTAGAGCTCTTTATTTTTTTTGAAATCTTTGAACTTAAATTTTATTACTCTCATTCCTAAGAAAGACTCAGTGACTTCATTCAGTGATTTTAGGCCCATTAGTTTATGTAACATGGTGTACAAAATCTTCTCCAAAGTTATGGCTAACAGGTTGAAGCCCCTTCTTCCTCTTCTGATTGATCAGGCTTAGAGCGGTTTTATGCCATGGAGGCAGATTTTGGATGGTGCCATAGTCATTCATGAACTAATGCACTCAATTCAGAAGAGTGGTAGAGTTGCCTTTTTCCTTAAACTAGATGTTAACAAGGCTTATGACCGAGTTTCCTGGACTTTCCTATTTAGTTTTTTAAGATAGTTTGGTTTTAGTAATTCTTGGATCAATATGGTGGAGACCTCGATGCCATCGGTGTGGCTCTTAATTTTGGTTAACAGATCCATTTTTGGCTTCTTTAACTCTTGTTAGGGGATTTATCAAGCGGATCCCATATCCCCCTTTCACTTCATTCTCATGGTGGAAGCTCATGGGCGGTCCATTAGTAGACATAGTAATAAATTTGCTTTAAGACCGACTTTGTAAATCAGTTCGATCTCCCATCAGTAGTTTGCTTATGATACTCTTCTCTCTTGTGTCACATCGGTCTTTCATGCACGGGATGTCAATTCTATTCTGGAATGCTATGAGAGAGAAGTAGTATAGTTGATTAATTTTATCAAAAGCAACATCTTATTAAGTTCTAGGATTGGGAATCAACCTCTCACTTATTACTGAAGTGCCAGGTTTTTCAAGAGATGATTTATTTAATCCTTCAGTACCTTGTTGTGTCTTGGATCTTGCTTGATATGATTAGTGACTGTGTACAACAATGGACTATATCATTTTCTTAATATTGGTTCAAATGCTTCTGGAAGTTTTTGTTACCTCATTTAATTTGGGGTGTGTGGAAGGAGTAAAATGCAAGTATCTTGAAAAAAAAAGAGAGATATCTACCACATCAGTAAAAAATTGTGTGGAAGGTGGTAAAGAATGTTTTATCGACTACCAACGACTCCTACTCCTCAACATCTTGTGTCCACCTAAAATTTTGTATTGAGGAATATCTTGGTATCTACTCAAAGTTGAGACCCCACAAACTCCTAATTTGAGAAGGTCAATTCGTTGGAACCTGCCACCTCTTAGGTGGTTTAAGCTTAATTTTGATGGGGCATCAAAGGGTAATCTGATCTCTGTTGGGACTGGGGGTATGATCTGTGATAATAGTGGAAACTTGATCTTAGATTTTGTGAAGCATATTGGTGTCCAATAATATCACATGGTTGAAGGTCATGGTTCCTTCTTAGGTGTGTTAATGCTTAAAGACTTAAGTATCCATAGGGTAGTTATTGAGGGTGATTCAATGAATGTATAAACATGCTTAAAGGGGACTATCAATCTAGATGGTGTATCTCTAACTTAATTGATGAATCCATATCCCATATTCATTCCATGGATGAGGTATTAATTACGCATGAGTTTAGAGAAGAGAATTTTGTGGTCGATTTACTAGCAAATCTTGTTGTATCTCATTAGGGCCTATCGATATGGTGAATGGAAATTACACCTGAGATTATCCATATTATGAATATATAGAAACCTTAAGGATTTTCATTTGGCTTTACAACATCTCATATTATGGCTGATCCTCAGGTGGTGGTGGAGTTTGTATGTTAAAGGCTTGGTGATGGGACTCTTTTATTTCTTGTATTTTTTATGTTCTCTCTAGATTTTCTAGCACGTTAGTCAATCCTGGTGGTGTCAGGAGGGTCTTTACTCTTTTTAAAATTTCAAATTTCCCCCAACGGCCTCTCTCCTAGTGGTGTGGTGGGATTCCCTTTTTAGGTGTTGGATTTTGGAAACTTCTTTGAGTATGGCCGTGTGAGATCAATATTTTTTTTGTGCTTCCTTTTTATTTTGGTTTGGGAGGTTGCACATTTATTTTCTTTGTTGCTAGAATCTTCCTGATGCTTTATCCTTTTCTCTCCATTGGTTTGCTCTACCTAATAATGATTTTTCCTTGGTGTTTGAGCCTTTATGAACCTCCTCTTTCTATGATTTGGATCACCTCCATGGCAGAGTATTAATTAGTTTTTCCTATTTCATCCTCACACCTATCAAGGAGATTTTTATGATGGTGACAAGTGGTTCTTGCTAGGCTGGCCAACTCTCAAAGGTGGCAGGGTTTTTTGGTCCTCTCCCTTATTGTCCTAGATGGTTTTTGGCTTTCCATGCAATTTGGTACCAACGTTAATTATTTACTCCCTCGTGTGTGGGTTTAGCATGATGCCCCTTATATTGGAGCCTATATTATTTCTCTGGTTAAGCCTATTTTTCTTCATGATAATTCATGGTATTCCTTGGTTTCTCTTTTTGGAGAGTCCTAATTTTATCTCTTGTGACTGGGCTTTGAATTGTGAGGAGGAGTTGATTTATTTATTTCTTGCTACATTGTGGTGCCTCCAATGGTTGTGCAATTATTATGGTCTAGGATCTATTGTTTTTATTTTGAAACCTCAGTTTGAGTTTGGGAGGGAGTGTTTTTTTGCTGTGTTGTAGGGTAAGGCCAAGCTTTATTCTCCCAAAAATAAGTTTGCTAAGTCTCATTTGGAACTAGCTACCATTTCCTGTGATGGTGAGGTTAAGTCTGTCTTGGCAGACAGGGGCCTTTTGGAGTGTATCCAGATGTTTCATGGGAACAATATTGTACTTTCTAATTAGATGGTGTCTACTTGGAAATATGGTTGGGTAAGCATCAACTCGTGGTATTTCCAAGTGACGATGGAGTTGATAAGCAAGATAACTAGTATTGTTTTGTATGGAGCTTACCATAACCATGATAGGTATTCTTTGCTAAAAGAAATTAGTTTCTTTCTTGATGAAGAGGAATTTCTGCTAAGAGCCTAGAATGGTTTTAGTGCTTTGGTGTTGTCCCTTCCCTGGAATAGAGTAGCAAGAGTCATAATGGATTACTTTACTTTAGACTCCACTTATACGATTATTAGAATCTTCCATGCTATGTTTATTAATAATTTAAGTAGACATATGCGTATTAATATTTCTTTATTTTTATTTTTGTTTATGAGAAAATATTTTGTGGATGTGCAAGGAATATGGGGTTAGGCTTCCATTCATCAAGGCCTATCTCTGCTTATTTTTGAATAGGAGACTTTAGAGCATGGCTTGTCTATTGAGGAAATTCTAAAATTGTACGTGGATTTGCCCTTTCCTATTGTTGATGGTTCCAAAGTGGCCTTAGAGGAATTTACTGATATTAGTGAAGATATATTCTCATTTACTCTGGGTATGGGCCCTAAGAAGATCTGGAGGAAGATTCAAGTCTCAGCTAGAGGTTTTCATAGAATGGCTTCATGTGATGGTATTCGTGCTCCTATGTGTAGCCCTTCCCTCAAGATAGAAACGTCTCTTATTGAGGTTGACTTTGGGTTTGTGGATGTGGGCCTTACGTCGAATAGCTTAGCAAAGGGAAGTAGTACCCGTAAATCCAAATGTTTACAGGATAAAAGGCATGAGGAAGGTGGCTACTCCCCTCTCTCTCCCTCTCCTAATTTGGATGTCCTACCAAGATAATGTCATAGGGATAAATCTGTCAATGATGTTTATGTTCTGGAGGACATCCCCAAAAAGAAAAGTTTTGTATTTCACAACCTAAAACATATTGAGATCAAACATAGGAATATTTGGAGCTCACTAAAGAGTGTGTTGGATTTATCCGAGGATATGTTGCATTTTTCTGCTACCATTTCTCAAGAGATGGGCATGATGGGGTGGAACCATCTCAGTTGTCCCCTCTATTCTTGGGTCTTTGGTCTTGTGCAATTTTAATTTCTATTTTCCCCCATTGGTTTCTATTTGTTTATTTTAGTTCGATGGGGTGTCTAGTTCTGTTTTTGCTCACCCTAGTGGCATTTGATAGTATAGGTTGTGGGATTCCTATAAAAACCCTCTATTTCTTTTAATAGTACCAAAAATAAAAAAATATAGTGCTTATTCATCCAAAAAATAATAAATTAAATTAGCCAAGTTCCAAATACTAATTTTTATATTTCAAATATAAACTTGTTATTAAATTCAATGACAAAGGGTTTTAGTTCACTTTGTAAGGATTCTTGTGTAAATTGATCATAGTCTATTAAAAATTCCAATTGTATGATATTCACTAAGAATAAATTTAGAAATTTAGAAAACTTCATATGTTTTAAGATTATTAGAAAAAGAAACTTAGATCCCTATAAATTTAATTTTCAATTAATATCTATAAATAATAATTAGAAAAAAAACTAAATTATCACAAATTAAACCAAATAATTTAATGCTATTGTATTTAATCTATAAATTTTCATATATACATCTCATTCATTCCATTCAATCCATACTTTTTCTAAATTATTAACTATAAACTTCTATATATAATTGAATTAAAATATAAAAATTAAGACCTTGAAATTTGATCTTGTAAATCCCTATAATATAATCCAATTTGTTCATATTTTGATTTTAAATTGTATAAATCATAATATATATTAAAAAACGAAATTATTTTTATTGATTCTAAAAACTCAAATAGTTCTAAACTAAACAATTTTTGGTATTTTAGATTCAAGTACCAATAGTTATATACATAGAAATGATCATTACCTAATATTTATATGGGAAACTATCATGTTTTCTACTATCTCATAAGATTATCCCTATGTCTCTTTCCAAGCATTTCAGAGCATCCTAAATAAACTACCTTTTGTGAGGGTATTTCATCCTTGATAACTTAAAGCTTAACTTAGTCAAGATAATGCTCTTCCCAAATTAAATTTTGATAAATTTCATAATAGGATCAAATTGAAATTTATTTTTCAAATTTAGAAATGAATAAACTTTAGCTATAAATACTAATTGAATTTTCATTGTTTTTTGTTGAGACTTCTATTGCTAAAATTGTAGTGATTGTTGTCTTATATGAATATTTATCTCTTCAAAGAAATTCTTTGGATTAAAGATTATTCCCCTTGCTAATTCTATTGCATACCTATTAGAAATAACAAATCACACAATTTTGATTAATGAAATTTCTACTGAGATTGTATAGCACAATCCAAAGGCATTAGCTCATTAGATTTCTCAATTTTGAAATATGGGACCAAGATTTGACTCTTGCTAAGGATACATGCTTAAAATAACCAACTTGTTGTATACCACTTTATGGTGATGATGTAATAGAATAGTGTTTTTTTAAAAGAAGATTTTCTTGCACATAAGTGAATTCATTCTTGTTAAGGGTGGTGTACACCATACACATACACTTGTAATATCGGAATGTATTTTTCATGACAAAGTTATGATCACATATTGAATTCAATTATTGTTTCTCACATATATCTATGTCATTGCTTCTTTACAAAGTTAACAAAAAATGGTAGCTAAACATTTATCTTTATTAAAAAAATTCTAGAATATTGGTAAAATTAATCTTCATGTCATTGTATTCTCCTTGTCTTGTTTGCTTCCTTAAAGATCTTCTTACTTCAATTTTATTATGTTTGAAAGAATGTTCTATGGTCAAATTTAAATAAATATTCTTTCATGGCATTGATATACACTCAACCTAACACTAATAGAAGTATGGATTTAATTTATTTTCTAATCAAAGTTTGCATAAGGGTTAACTATTAGCCAACGATCTCATAGGAAATGCACCTTGAGAAATAGTTTTCTCTCTTAGGCTTTAAGTAATAAATTTTCGTTGAAGGGTGTAAACACCCAAAATAAGACATCGAGAACTATTTTTTAAGATTAAAACATCATACCCCTTTGGCATTCTTGGAAAGCATGGAAAATGATTGGTAAAAGGATTTAAAAGAGATGAATAAATACCGAGACATGGATTCATTTTTTTTTTTTTTGGCTCCGTCAATTATGTAACATACTAGTTTACTACGTGCAACCCATAACTTTAGATCCTTATTTAAATTATGTCTTCAGACAAGCTGTCCAATATTTTACTAATTAATAAAATATTTATAATCATTATTTGGATATATTTTTTTAAATAAAAATTCCATTTTATTTACTCATCTTATTCTATTTAGGAAGATTATGTAAATTTAAATGCCTTATATTCTTTAATTGACAGTTATAATTTCAGGAAAGGATTGTAAGTAGCACGGTTTAAAAATACTATTTTAATTGTCAAATTGGTGTATTGACTTTATTGTTCCATTTTTTTATTCGCTTAAGATTATGTCAGAACTGGAATTGCAAATTTTAGAATCCCTTGTGGCCAAATCTAAGCTACTCAATCTAAAAATCTTAAGTCGATACCTCGAAACAAAATTAGCCAATTAGGCATTTCATCATATTTTGTACTTCATGTGCTTTACTGTGTTTAATACTTTCAATTAACAATTAAAAACTATAAATTGTAGACATTACCATATTTTTACATATGACCGCTCTTTCAAGGGAACTAAAACGAAAGACAGTAACTAACAGCTCAATCGTTAAATGATACAAATCGATACGAGTACTCGATGAAAGGTCGATAATGTTAGAAAAAATTAACCCAGATTTCACACCTGTGTTCAACTGCGCTCCGAACCTTGGGCGAAACCAGATTGCGCTCCAGACATGGGCGAAGTCGGACTGCGTTCGCGCAGTCCAGGATCCCGGCAAAAGAGTGACATGACATCATACCTACCTTCTGACAGATGTGACACTCGACGGATCCGATCTCCGCAGGAGTTAATGCCAAGTCGGCGTTTGTCAGAAACCCTAGATGAGGGTCGGTCCAAGGATAACCCTTATCCAAAGCTGTCAGAGAATAAACCTTATCCTCCTCTCCCTGCGGCTATAAAAGGTCAGTTCGAGTCTTCAGACGAAAAAAGAGAGAAGCAATGCGTGTGTGAGAGAAGTTCGTGAAAGAAGAAGCGGAGAGTAGAGCAGAGAAAGAAAGCAGAGCGGTTCAGTGAGCAGTGTGGCTCAGCTGATTAATGTCCAAGAAGCAGACTCGACATTTCTCCCTGTTTAGTTTATCCTGCAGCGTAGCCTACAGATGTTGTTATTTCCTCGGTTGAGGAATTTCTGTAACCCTGGTTGTTCATATGAATAAAGTTTGTTGTTTGTTTTAGGCATCTTTAGGGTTTGCAGTTTGTTGTTCTCTGTTTCAGTGTTTCTCTCCTCTCATACGGGTGTTGCCAAGCCAGGCAAACCCAGCGGCGCCGTGCAAGACGAAGAAGTCAAGAAAAGACTCCAAGGCAGAGTGGCCAAGTCTGAAGCGGCTCTCCAAGTTCGCTGCTGAAGTTCGTGGCCAAGTCTGAAGCAGCTCGAGTGCGCGAGCGAAGTCTGAAGTCAGCCACAGTCCGCACTTCACCCAACGCAGTCTGTCGGCTGCCCGAAGTACGAACTTCCCCCAGTTTCGGGTGAAGTCTATCGACGGCCCCGAAGTGTGAACTTCGCCCAATTTCGGGTGAAGTCAATCGGCGGCCCCGAAGTACGAACTTCGCCTAGTTTCAGGCGAAGTCCTTCAGCGGCCCCGAAGTGCGAACTTCGCCCAGTTTTGGGCGAAGTCTGTTGGCGCCCCCGATGTTCGCACTTTGCCCATTCTTGGGCAAAGTCCGTCGGCGCCCCCGACCTGCGCATTGCGCTCTCTGAGCTGCGGTGCTCGGACTTCGGCAAAGTTTGAATCTGAGCTGCGACGCTCGAACTTCGATGAAGTTTGAATCTGAGCTGCGGCGCTCAAACTTCGACGAAGTTTGAATCTGAGTTGCGGCGCTCGGATTTCGACAAAGTTTGAAAAGAAAAGAAATTCGATCTTCCTTCAAATTGGTATCAGAGTTGATAGTGTCGTGACACAGAGATAAAAGCATGGCTTCCGAGAGAAACTCGCTGCAGTTGCAGATCCCACGATTTAACGGTAAGAACTACGATTACTGGAGCATCCAAATGAAGATCTTGTTCAGATCTCAGGAGTTATGGGAGTTAGTTGAGAATGGCTATGCAGAACCGACAGATGCAGCAGCACTGGCCACCCTCTCTCAAGCAGACAAGGATCTGTTGAAAGAGCACAAGAAGAAGGACTAGAAGGCCCTCTTCTACATCATGCAAGCGATTGAGGAGACCATCTTCCCGTGGATTGCATCAGCCACCAAGGCCAAGCAGGCCTAGGAAACCCTAGCAAGTTTGTATCAGGGTATCGACAAAGTGAAGTTGGTGAATTTGCAGATGCTCAGGAGGGAGTTTGAAAATCTGCAGATTACTGAGTCTGAGTCCATGAGTGATTTCTTCACCAAAACGACGGACATTATCAACCAGATGCGGTTGAACGGAGAAAATGTGCAAAGCTAGAGAATCATGGAGAAGATTCTCAGAAGTCTGCCTGCCAAGTTCAACTCGGTTGTGATAGCAATCGAAGAGTCGAGGGATTTGACAACCCTCTCGACAGACGAACTCATGGGTTCCCTGCAGACCCATGAACAGAGGCTAAGCCGCTCAACTCAGTCTTCTTTGGAGCAAGCCTTCAAAGCACAAGTCTCAGTCCAAGATAGCGACAGATAAGACTCCCACCACAGCGCTTCTAGTTCTCAAGGAGGAAGAGGCAGAAGCAGGCGTGGGAGAAGGAACAAGCAAGAAGGGAGATCAAACCCTCAGGACGCTAAGCCAAGTTGCAACTTTCATCAGCAAAGAGGAAGAGGCATTGGTAGAAATAAGCAAGGTGGCTCTCAACAGAAGGACATGTCAAACGTACAATGCTACTACTACAGCAAGTTCGGCCATTATGCCACAGTGCAGAAAGAAGATGGCGAATGAGAATTAGCAGCAAGACCATTATTCGGAGGAACCCAAAAATGCGATAGGAGGAAATGTGCTGCTGACTTGCAATATTAAAGAGGAGAGCAAGAAAAATATCTAGTATCTTAACAGTGGTTGCAGTAACCATATGACTGGGAACAGGGAGATGTTCTCACAACTGGATGAAATAGTCCAGTCTGAAGTCAAGATGGGGAACAACATCAAAGTTTGTGAAGGTTTCTTGGTCAGCAAGCAGCACAAGGACGCATTCCCTATAGGACAGTCTTGGAGAGAATCATGGCCTTTAGAGTTGGTGCACTCAGACATCTGTGGTCCCATGCAAACCACCTCATATGCCGACAATAAGTATTTCTTGACCTTCATTGATGACTTCAGCTGGAAGACTTGGATTTATCCAATCAAGTTGAAGTCAAAGGCATTTGCAAGGTTTAAGGAGTTCAAGGCTCTGGTTGAGAAATAGAGTAGTCATGTTGTGAAGACTCTCAGAACTGATGGAGGTGGAGAATACATCTCCAACGAATTCCACAACTTTTGCAAATAGCATGGAATTCGAAAGCAGTTCACTGCTAGATACATGCTACAGCAGAATGGCGCAGCTGAGAGAAAGAACATAACTATCATGGAGATGGCACGGAGCATGCTGAAGGCAAAAAGTTTGCCACATGAGTTCGGGCGAGAAGTGTGTAAGTTGTGCAGTTTATCTGCTGAACCGATGTCCCACCAAGAGTGTGAGGGACAAAATTCTAGAGGAAGCTTGGAGCAAGTTGAAGCCAAGTGTGGCTCATTTGCGAGTTTTCGAGTGCATAGGATATGCACATGTTCTAGATGAGAAAAGGCAAAAGCTGGATGACAAAGCTGAAAAGTGCATCTTCACAAGATATAGCAAACTAGCAAAGGCATACAGGCTATACAATCCTATGACAAAGAAACTTGTCATCAGTCGAGACATGAAGTTCCTGGAGGATGCAGCCTGGAACTGGAATTCAAATACTGGTCAGTCTGAACCAGTAACTGTTGAATCTGTAGACATGAAGGAAGACAGTGTCCAACCACCTGTGCCTTCAAGCAGCAATAGTGGTGCCAATAGCAGCACACCCTCATCATCCTGGTCACCTCCACTTGCAAGCAGAATTCAAAACCTGAGAACTCTTGAAAAGACTCGAAGCTTGCAAGACATCTATGAGGTAACCTATAATCAGTTAGATGAAGATTATTCTGATTTTGCTCTCTTTATTGAATGTGATCCAGTGGAGTTTGAAGAGGCAAGTCAGAATCGCAAATGGGTGAATGCGATGGATGAGGAGATAGCAGCCATTGAGAAGAATGAGACATGGCAGCTGACAGATCTTCCAGCACGAAAGAAGACCATTGGGGTCAAGTGGGTATATAAAACGAAGTTTAATGCCCAAGGAGAAGTTTACAGGCATAAGGCCAAATTAGTGGTGAAAGGCTACAAGCAGAATTCAGGAGTTGACTATCATGAGGTGTATGCACCTGTATCCTGACTTGACATAGTCAGAATGATTCTGGCACTGGTAGCTCAAAAAGGATGGAGCGTGTACCAGATAGATGTCAAGTCTGCCTTCCTCAATGGAGTGTTGGAAGAAGAGGTCTACATAGACCAGCTACTCGGTTATGAAATACAATGGCAAGAAGGCAAAGTCCTGAAACTAAAGAAGGCCCTATATGGGTTGAAGCAAGCACCCAGGGCATGGTACAGCCATATTGATGGCTATTTTCAGGAGAATGGGTTTAAAAAATGCCCATATGAGCACTCCCTATACATGAAGATAAATGTAGCAGGTGAGCTCATCATCGTCTGCCTGTACGTAGATGATCTAATATATACTGACAATAGCAGCAGCCTATTTGCACAGTTTAGAACAGCCATGAAGTCCGAGTTTGAAATGACAGACATGGGGCTGATGAAATATTTTCTTGGCATTAAAGTTGACCAATCAGCAGATGACATCTTCATTTCTCAGGGCAAGTATGTGAAGGATGTCCTAAAGCGCTTCAAGATGGAGGACAACAAACCTGCCATTACACCTGTAGCCATAGGTTTGAAGCTGAGCAAGTTGGATACAGGTAGGTCTGTAAATCCAACTTTGTTCAAGAGGCTAGTTGGCAGTCTGATGTATTTGACTGCAACTTGGCCATATCTAATGTTCGGAGTCAGTCTGATCAGTTGTTTCATGGAGACTCCGAAGGACACGCACTGGCAATTAGGCAAGAGGATCTTGCGCTATGTCAGCGGGACACGAAACCATGGCCTAGATTACGCCAGACGGGACCAGTTAGAACTGGTCGGCTACACAGACAGTGGCTAGGCTGGCAGCACCGATGATTGGAAGAGCACCTCAGGGTATGCTTTCCATATCAGATCAGGGGCAGTCTCATGGGTGTCCAAGAAGCAACCCATTGTTGCGTTGTCCACAACTAAAGTAGAATATGTCTCCGCCATGACATCCGCATGCTAGGCAGTATGGCTACGAAGAGTTCTGAGTGAACTGTACAATCCTTCGAAAGGCGCGACAACAATTTTCTGTGATAACATTTCGGCCATTGCACTCTCAAAGGATCCTGTGTTCCATGGCCGAACGAAGCACATAGACATTCGTTATCACTTCATCAGAGATTTGGTGAAGTCCAAAGAAATTCATCTGTAGTTTTGTAGATCCAAGGAGCAGTTGGTAGATATCTTCACGAAGCCTTTGAAGGAGGAAGACTTTAGTATATTGCGAGAGCAGCTTGGAGTCAAAGCGCTCGTGAAATCAGGCTTAAAGGAGGGTGTTAGAAAAATTAACCCAGATTTCACGCCTGTGCCCAACTGTGCTTTGAACCTTGGGAGAAACTAGATTGCACTCTAGACATGCGCGAAGTTAGACTGCGCTGCCGCAGTCCGAGATCCCGGCAAAAGTGTGACATGATGTCACACCTACCTTCTGACAGATTTGACACTTGACAGATCCGATCTCCGTAGGAGTTAATACCAAGTCGGCGTTTGTCAAAAACCCTAGATGGGGGTTGGTCCAAGGATAACCCTTATCCGAAGCTATCAGACAATAAACCTTATCCTCCTCTCCCCGCGGCTATAAAAGGTCAGTTCGGGTCTTCAGACGAAAAAAGAGAGAAGCAGTACGTGTGTGAGAGAAGTTCGTGAAAGAAGAAGCAGAGAGTAGAGCAGAGAAAGAAAGCAGAGCGATTCAGTGAGCAGTGTGGCTCAGCTGATTAATGTTCGAGTAGCAGACTCGACATTTCTCCCTGTTTAGTTTATCCTGCAGCGTAGCCTGCAGATGTTGTTATTTCCTCGGTTGAGGAATTTCTGTAACCCTAGTTGTTCATATGAATAAAGTTTGTTGTTTGTTTTAGGCATCTTTAGGGTTTGCAGTTTGTTGTTCTCTATTCCGATGTTTGTCTCCTCTCATACGGGTTTTGCCAAGCCAGGCAAACCCAGCGGCACCGCGCAAGACGAAGAAGTCAAGAAAAGACTCCAAGGCAGAGTGGCCAAGTCTGAAGCGGCTTTCCAAGTTTGCTGCCAAAGTTCGT
Source organism: Wollemia nobilis (assembly GCA_028583015.1). Taxonomy (NCBI): domain Eukaryota; kingdom Viridiplantae; phylum Streptophyta; class Pinopsida; order Araucariales; family Araucariaceae; genus Wollemia; species Wollemia nobilis. Next base: position 192,514 of record JAQPPZ010009497.1, read on the forward strand.
GGCCAAGTCTGAAGCAGCTTGAGTGCGCGAGTGAAGTCTGAAGTCGGCCGCAGTCCACACTTCGCCCAACGCAGTCCGTCGGCTGCCCGAAGTACGAACTTCGCCCAGTTTCGGGCGAAGTCTGTCGACGGCCCCGAAGTGCGAACTTCGCCCAATTTCGGGCGAAGTCCGTCGGCGGCCCCGAAGTACGAACTTCGCCCAGTTTCGGGTGAAGTCCATCGGCGGCCCCGAAGTGCAAACTTCGCCCAGTTTTGGGCGAAGTCCGCCGACACCCCCGACGTTCGCACTTCACCCATGGGCGAAGTCCATCGGCGCCCCCGACTTGCACATTGCGCTCTCTGCGGCGCTAGGACTTCGGTGAAGTTTGAATCTGAGCTACGGCGCTCGGACTTCGGTGAAGTTTGAATCTGAGCTGCGGCGCTCGGACTTCGGCGAAGTTTGAATCTGAGCTGCGGCGCTCGGATTTCGGCGAAGTTTGAAAAGAAAAGAAATTCAATCTTCCTTCAGAGAAGCCATGAAAAAACAAATTTCAAACATTGCCCAAAAAACAAATTTCAAACATTGCCCAAAATAAATAAGTAACAAATAAAAGTAAATATAGGACGTACCTCATTAGCTAGTCCTAATATAGAGAAGCTACATTAGTTCTGTTTTCCCTTTTTTTAATATATATATAAATATATTCCGTTTCCTCGGTTTGGGGAGCTAATAGACAAACTCAGTAATGTTCTCTTCTTGTTAAAGAATGTTTCTCCCTACTCTTAAGTTCTTTACTTTTCATAGGCAATTTGATTTACAGTTCTTCGGGTTAATGCCCCATGGCATGCTTCAGTCTTGTTTTTTCTGTTATCTCATTTACCATTTTTCTAAGCATTAAAATATATAGAAATTATAATGAGTCAGAAGAGATAATGACGAACAATACAGCCAGCAAAGCGGAAAGCATTTGAAGCAACACATGGATAAGTAAATAGGAGCTCCAATCAAGAACCGAAAACAAGTAAAAGTAAAATATGCTTTCTATTAAATCCTCTCTCTTCAGTGGAAATAGAATATAACATATAAGTAGATATGCTCCCAAATATATTATTACCGTTTAGGAATAAATATTTTTTCCCACCTGCCTGAAAATAAAAAGGCGAAGCCTATTGTTACTTTCCTCGTATATTGACCGTAGGGTATGCCTTTAGCTGCTTAGAATGATCAATAATACATGCCACTCAATTTGTCATGTCATTTCAGTTTAAAGAAAGTTTCTGAAATCAATATTATATATAGACATTGTCTCGAAAATTTGAGCACCAAGGCAAGGATCGCATGCAGAAGGAATCTTACAATATCTCAACTCATATCCACAGGGATATTTCAAGACCTTTTAAGCATATAAGTGGTCCTGTGCTTCGAACAGTTTTTATCGGTAAGGGATAGGGATCTTAAAATTTTTGTATTACCACTTCCAATATCTCTTATTGCTGTTCTAATTGCCATTTCAATTACTGCGGTTCATAGATGTCAATAGAACACCAAAAAGGTCCCCAATTACAAGTTTTTCAGAAGTGGAGAAGCCATCAATGATTATGATCACTAATCCAGATCTGTTCGATGTCAAATATTGTTTATGACAGTAACATTCTGCCGACATTTGTACTCTCTGCCAAGAACGAAAATCACCTCACAAAAAATGAAGACGTACACGATAGCATCATTGGCATCATAAAGAATATGATAAAACATAAAAGGTAGAGTAGATAACCTTTGAAGCAAACGGCACCGTAGAGAGCAAGCCGAAACAATTCAACCTATTTGTATGAAAATCTTGATGAAAATGATTGCTCAATACAGTGGGTCTGCTGCAGTTGAGATCAGCTATTTTCAACTCCCTTCAAAGAGCTCCAAAAGCCTCATTAGAAAGAAGTTTTGGAAGTCTTTGAAGGAGAGTTAAAACTAGTTCCCTCATGTTCTTCCGTCTAATGGTTCCCAAAATGCTGAAATCCTGATTAAGGCGGACTCTGCTATGACGATTCGTAATAGGTTAGATGGATTTATAGGTCTAAGTAGAACAGTATTTCGGTAAATGTCAACCGATACATGGCCATTTTATTATTAGAAACTGGTCCCCACTAGCCTCTTTATCCTGTAATATGTTCGTATGGCCCCGAACTATTTTTGCCCTTTCAATAAAGCAAAAGACAATCTCATCTCCATAGGATCCCCATAATTATTCCCCTGTGCCCACTATCATTTTTCCTCGTGTCATCTCACTTTATGTTACGTTAAATTCCAAGCACTATCTGTAATCCAAAGTTCATTTTTTACTTGGAATTTGACCATAATAAGTCCGTCAAGAGCTGGGTAAAAGAAAGTGGACTAAATACTCCTTTCTTGAATGATCTATAAAATCATATATACAGTGGATTGAGTTTGCCTAATCAGGGTACTGGGAAAGGACTATTTGGTTGCATTCCAATAAACAGTTCCGAGAGAATAGTCAAATACGTAATCACTAAGTACGTTGGGATTGATCACAAGGAAACTAGAGGAAAATGATTTAGCTGATATTCCATCTTTGAATAATGTCCGAAAGAATCCTTGACAAATTGATATTCTTAAAACACTATTTGACTATTATGTCTACTCGTATGTTCTTCAAGTGGAAAACGTAGATGTAAAACTCTATGATGCTCTTTTTTATTATTGAGTAGCAATACGTGTAGGGTAGTTCGCACATTTTATTTGAGTTATTGTGATGTTTTAATATACAAACTATTATTTAATAATATATTTTTATGATAAAATTTTATTTATAGTATTAATCGGAACATATTTTATAATGTTGGAATGTCTTATTTTAAAATATTGAATTTTCTTGAGTGGTGTAATGTTTTAAGATATTCACTCTTTACAAAATTAGATGGAAACATTGTAATAAGAGAAGTTAAAAAAGATGAACCAAAATATATTTGTTGGTATGGTATTTAGTTTATCTATTATTTGAACATAAGGTTTATAAGGATTACAAATTGTTTAGATTTTTTGTGATTATTGATTGTATTGAAATTGGATGAAATGAAAGAAAATATATGTTGAATTTATAGCCTTCAATAAATAATATTTTGATTTCCAAGAAGACAATGTTGTTACAGGTCATAGGGTAGTATGATATTTTGGCTTACTTCATACTAACCAATAGTATGAGATGGTGAAATAAATCATTTTATATACATCAATATGAGCAATGCCATGATCTACCTTATGATTAAAATATGAGGGATCCCATTTAAATTCTAAATTTAAGGGAAAAATAAATCCAAATGAGGATACACCCAAAAATCATACTATGACACATGATTGGTTAGATTGGATTACAATATTTATTTCTTGGGATGTGGGCTTGCTCCAAAGCTAACACCACATCAACCACACTAAGTAGGACCACATTTGCAAATAATATGAGATAACCTAAGTATATCAACATCTTATAAAGATACCCGCACAAAAAAAAGAAGGAAATATAGGCAAGAGGATGTATTTAAGATTTAGTTATGTATTGCATGTGAAACTATATTTTTTTTGCTAAATTTTTCTAATACCAAAACTATATTTTATGTTCATCACTTTATATATTGTTCATGATGACACTATCATCCATCTTGATTATTTTTAAATAATTATAGTTTATAGTGTCTACAATATCTTTCTTCTATGTTATACTTATAAAACTATATAAAATACCCCAAAATTGATAGCCAAATTGGTTGATATAAGTGTGATAGCGGTACCCCTATGCACTCAATCCAAGTGTCACCAACAACATCCTTTGATAATTTGAATCATCAATATTTCCCTATAGCCACTATGAAACACAATACACTTAGTGTGAACCATTGGCCCTAATGCTAGCATCAACGTTAGATTCTACTAGGACATGAGAACTAGTTGCTACACACTAATAGAGCATCATATATTTAATCATTATTTGGGTATAGGAACCAACCTTAACATCAATGACAATAATATTTTAGCATCAATATTATTGGTTTTAGTAAACATTTGTTCCTATCACTTTTACTTGATCTAGGTTCCTTGATTAAAGTTTAATCATTACCAATGAGGTATAAATGTCATTTGCTAAATACAAATAAAATACATAGGTTGTAATATTCTCTAGCATTTATATATAGGTATTAGGTGCTAACAACAATGAAACATAATAACATTTAGTTTTTTGAACGAAACCAATGGTTTCTAATGACTAGTAGGTTCCATTAATTACTAATGATATATAGATATATATTACTAGCAACGACAAAACATTATACTAATATCACTTGTCTTTAGAATTCTTAAAAAAAAAAATCCTAATGGTAAGCAATAGTGGTGAAAACTATTTTTATTCATACTGTCTATTACAACATACCAATAATATCTACAATCCAAAGTAATAGGCTCCAAAAACTAGTTAGTACTAACATCAATAATACTAGGCATAAATACCAAAATGTTCTACCATTAATTTCAATGATTCATGGCATATGCATAACTCTAGAATATATGGATATGTTGTCTCCCATGTGACATATTGAACCCCCACATAGTTAGAATGGAATATTACGAAACAATATGCATATTGAAGTATCAAGCATTAAAATAGTCTTCACTACATGTCCTTCACTCCCATGAGGTGTGTTGAAATATCACTTGAATAATGCATAATTTTAATAAAATATGTGTATAGCAGAAGACTATCATTGTCATCACATTAAACAACCATCTTTAGAATAACTATCTAAAAAGTTATTTATTGATAATGTAACTCAATGTCACAAGTGTTACAACTAAGATTTAAACTATAAATAACCTTTGGGATATATTTATTTAATTTTCAAAATTACCCCTTACTATTTTATTGCATCACATAATACGAATGTTCATTTTTCTAAATATTAAAACTTAATGAAAATAAATAATATCAAGCCTGACTCACTAGTCAATAAACATCTCCTATGTTTTACAAATGCTACTCTATACATTTTCTGCATAGTGGTCGATCCAATATATATTTTTCATAATAATTCAAGAAAACAATTATCTATGTAGTTTATCATTTGGAGGTATATACAAATGCATCCCTTAATAATTGTTAGAATACTACAATTTCACATATCCTATTTGGATTTGATTAGTGCCTATTCACATTTATACATAAGGATCTAGGAATCACTATCTTATATATTTTTCTAAATATGTAGCCTAATCCATTTTATATCTATCTGCATACATCCTTGTATATCACATCCATTTCAATAAAGCTTAAGTATTTATTTTATTTATTGTTAGATCGAAATGTAACAACCCAAATCTACTCACTTGGTTGTACCACACAATAATTCATAAATAAATCACTGTAATATTTTTTGTTTTAATACTACAATTTCACTCATAAGTTTACCCTCAAGTTCTTATAAAATTTGCTTCATTGAATTATTTATTAATATAAGCTTAACTTAGTACAGGTATATTACACCACTTTTGGTTTCAAGACTATTGTAGACAATCACCCAAGTGGATGAGATCAATCATATCCCATAAAAGTGCCATTAGTGGAATTGACTTGTCTCATTTACGTCATTGTGTTTTGGCATGAGGGTCAATCCATGGAAGGGGTTATCCTCTAGGGACCATAAAACCTAAAAGGATGGATACTTACATCCCTATATCTTACCATTCTAAACCTTTGAATATTCATCGACCATGTTCTTGCACTTAATGAGTTTTAATACTACAGTTTCACTCATAATTACTTCATAAAACTATTTATTAGTATAATATTAACTTAGTACATGTATACTACACCAATTCTAGGTTTAATACTGCTACATACAATCACCCAAATGGATAAGATCAGACATATCCCATAAAAGTACCATTAGTGGAGTTGACTTATCTCATTTACATCCTTGTGTTCTAGCATGAGGGTCAATCCATGATAGGGGTTATCCTCTAGGGCCCATAACACCTAGAGGATGGACACTTGCTTCCCTATCCCTTACCATTCTAAATTTTTTACTATTCATCAACCATATTCTTACACTACATGAAAGAGAGATAGTGTATCTATACCCAATGTCTAGATGATTATCCTCTTCTCATATTCAATTAGAGCCATGCCAATACACTAGCCTTGGTATTAATATCATATATATATTTATGATCCATGGTTGTATATCCCATACTATACAATGAGGCTTAACCAGCTAGGTCAAAAATACACATGATCTATCAAAGTACTATTCCAAAAGCAACTTGGAGAAGGTATCCCATACCGCCCCTTGATACTAGATCTAGCCTAGTTTTTTAAAATCAACCATTCTTGTCAGTATACAACTACTCTAGATATTTTTGTGTGCCTACCTGCACCTCAACAGTATTTGGGTGAATTTCAAGCATTCTTTATACTCAATGCTCAATTTCATGGTTTGGTAGGGCTTCTCAACCATTTATAAATATTTTGTTTTTATGCCCTGCTAATATTTCTAACACAAGTATTCCAACACATCCTTATAATTTTAAGTTTCCACATAGATAAAAACTTCTCAAGGAAACCTATAAATAACTCTAAGCTTTGGGAGATACCAGAGGATTACGCACATATTTACTTTAATTAAATGTGAGCAAATTATTTCATCCTATGGATATTACTAGCTTCAAATTTTAAAGGGAATAAACACGTTTTTAGCATAATACCCTATCTATCTATCTTGAATTCTTTCAATCAAAAGAATAAGCATAATAATAAAATTTTCATCTAACAAATAATCCTATCTCATTTCTCATATTTTACTAATTTAAAGAATTTGGATTAAGCATTCTTTCCATAAAAAGAAACAATACAACATAGACTTTAATGCAATTTACTAGGTAAAAGCATACCCCTATATTCATTTCCATATTTACTTCCAATAAAGCTACCCCCATCGCACTAAGGTCTTAATATAAAATTCAAGTTCAACCAATGTTATTTATTCTTTCCATAGAATTCGGTATACTTTCCACTTGATAATTATAGCCCACCTCAAGATAATAGACATCCCAATAAAAGAGCATTGGCCTTAATACTATATATTGTTACAAGAGTATTTAAAAGACATTAACCAAATAGGAAACCCAATAACCATTATACCTTCACGTCAGCTACTCAAGATGTCTTGACAACAAACGAGGTAACACAATAAAGTTTTTAGAATGAGTGCTAATAAGTTTGGTATAATTTTTTCCTTGTTTTTACTATTCTAGTTTAGCCCCTCGACATACAAAAGATACAAAAGTCTTATTTAAAAGATAACAATGTGTGCACTGCTTTTCCAGCATCACTTATACTACGAACAATTCTCTTTAACATATTTTGGGAGCATGGCAACCCAAGTTTGAGATATTTGTCTAGAATAATTTATACCAACACCTAAAGTATAATTTAACTTTGTTTTAAAAGTATTGAATGCATAAATTATTTATTAATACAAAATAATTTCCATTTCTTAAACCACCATACACAGCATTTAAACCATTGGAATAAATTTTATCAATATTATATTAATTCCCTTGCACAAAATTCACATAGGACATAGTACATGCTTTCACTAGCCTCTACTGGAACGTGTATAATAGATTTGAGATATTTTAATCCAAACTCAAATTTATAACCTTTTCTTGGATACATTGCTCATAGATATTTAAAGACACAACATTGTTTCACTGGTTTGTCAAACCTATCATAATCCATTTTCTACATTATAAATAGGCATCACTCTCAGGTATAATAATAGGATTTTGGGTTCTAACATATACAAGGAGAAAATCTAATACTGGATAGGGTGTTACTCCAACACTTTTCCCACACAACACAGGAACGTCTTGTACATACATGTGTGCATAAACATTATCTAGAGTACAATTGCAAGAATTTTAATTTGCTATTATATTTTAATCATGCAACTCGATGGCTACAGTATTCCACTTGGTTTTGGTCACCCTTGTTGGCCATTTCCACATTACCACTAAAACTTTACTCTCTACCATGATATTTTGAAGCTTAGGGATGAGGGGATTAGATTTTGGGTCTTCACTACATGAATACATTTCTACTGCATTCAACATGCACATACATAGATGTTTACCATAAATCACACTCCATAATGTAATACTAATGCATGTGGTTCACCTTAAATATAATCTTATTTTTAGATAATATTAATATTCATAATATAAACAAGACATATATCTAAATATGAAATTATAAAATATTTACACAGGCAAGCAAAAACTTCAAATAAGTACACATTTCAACATAGCTCTTCTCGTTTCATTTTCACATACGAAAACAATAACATCAAATAGGTGCACACTCAGCATAGCTCTACCTATTTTATTTTACACAAGAAAACAATAACAACCCAGTTTAGTCATAATACTTTCTCTTTTTAAAATAAAATCAAACAAGAATAAATCACAATGACTAATCTACTTGGAGTCCTTCATAGTGATTTTCCCTTCCAAAAAATTTCCAACACTTCTAGATCTACCACCACCAATATGTTCATGTTGTTGCTTTTCCTTTTCCTTTTTACATTTATTTCATCAAGCAACCACACACAAAACAAAGACGTCCATCCCTTTTTTTAAGCTGATTTCCTCTCAAATCGGTCCTCCACTATGTCCAAAAAAAATTCTCTTAATTACTTATCTTCTCTCATTAGATCTTGATTATGGAGAGGGTTAAACAATCTTATGCTAATGTGGTTAAGTTGACCACTACTCCACACCACAATCATTTTTTCCACGATGAAGAAAAATATTTCCTTTAATTTTACATATTTTCTACCATTTAAACATAGCTCAAATAATTTATATAAATTGTATTTCAAATATAATATTTACCTACTCTATTAAGTAATTAACATTTAAAATAATACACTTGCATTCAAAATTCATTAAACCATGCATACATCCACTTATTTGCATTCATATTTTATATCTATTTTATTTTAATCAAAACTATATACATATTGAAATAATTAGTAACTCCTATCATCAAAGCCACTGAAAACAAACACAAAACTCAAACAAACATGGAATCTACATGATATGCAAGTATGTGAGCATCCATGTACTCGCGAGCCGAATCATCACTTCCCTTATTACCTTTTTCATTGACTAACTTCTCTTCCTCGATGACTTTGAACCTAGTCCTACATTCATAGTAGCTATCAGTTTTACCATAATTCATAAGAAAATGTGGGGTTATTATCCATTTGCTTATCTACAAATATCTATGTGAGGAGGGTTGTTACATCCTCCCCCACTTAGGATAAACATATTTCCTATGTTTTATGAAAAATTAAACAAGAAATATCTTACATAACGATTTAGTAAATGCCAAAGTATTTAAATAAATCTATAATTTCCATTTCACACATAATATCCCATTCATCATATTCATCATAAAATAACAATTACTTTTATTTGGCATATATCTAAATCATACAACATATCATATTGTATATATTCAAAATATATATTATCACATGTACAAAATCACTTTACTTCAATAACACAAACCATATTCAAGCTACTCTTCTCATTAACTATAACTAATATAAGCTACTATACTTAGTATTCAGTTTCATATTTGATGCAAATATACATATATCATCAAATCACATAAAAGTTTCAGAAATTCTAAGTCTACTCAAACAAATAGGGAAAATACTATTGTAATTTTACCATGTTCTCCCACATGGCATTTTTATCTGAGTAATGGTCCTACTAAACTGGGCATTGCTCTATGTTTTTCTTCCTCAGGTTCTTTATCCTAAAACCAAGTATGTGAATAGGTAAAATTTAAATTTTGAGTGGGTTGGTCATCTGTAATTTAGACACATCCAAGACATGAGTAGGATCAAAAATATATTTTCTAAAGAGGGACACATGGAATACATTATGAATTATGGATAGGCTTGGTCGTAGAGCAAGTATATAAGCAACAGGGCTTATCCTAACCATTATTTTAAATGGACCTACATATCTAAAGCCTAGTTTAGAAGATTTTTTAGAACTTTTAGTTGGTTTCATGCTTAAGAATACCCTATTTTCCAGATAATATTCCCTTGGTATCCTTTTTAGGTCCACATAGCTTTTCTGGTGATCTACGACCTCTTTTAGCTTTTACTGAATTCTTTTCAATTATTATTCTATTTTTTTTTATCATTTTAGATTCAATCACTAATCGATCCTCCAAATTATCCCAAGTCAAGGGAATTCGACACCTCCTTCCATATTGGGCTTCAAAATGTACCATACATAGTGATGCATGATAACTACTTTTATATGTAAACTTCACTAGGTATAAGTAGTCTAGTCTTGTCTACCCATAAATCATACTTAAGTTTGTTGTACCAATCCTTAGGATTTTTCTCTAAAATATTATTGATTATCATCAATGAGTTTTTATTGGTAAATTCATCTAAACCATTCCCTTGAGGATAATAATTAGAAGAGAACTTTAAAGTCACTTTGTTGTTTTAGACCCATTCTGCAAATTAGAGTGAAGTGAAGGATGAACCATTATCACATACTAAAGAATAAGGAATTTGAAATTAGTGGTAATACACTTTTAAGAAACTAAATTACAATATTTGTGGTGTAATTATTAGTAGCTTGAGCTTCTGTCCATCAAGTGCAATAGTCAATTGTAGTCAAGATATATTTATGACTAGCTCAAGAATTGGGATTTATGACTTCTACAAATTCTAACACCCATTGTGCAAAAGGATGAGCCTCAAATACTAGCTATAATGGAATAGAACCTATGAGGCTAGTACTATCCAACATGGGCATGTGCATTCTTAAAAATATGATAGGATCTAACATGGGCATGTGCATTTTTTAGGTATGATAGGATCTAACATGGGCATGTGCATTCTTAAAAATATGAGGCTAGTACTATCCAACTCTTAAATTATTATGTGTAGTGGTGTTGGTTGAACCATGTCTAGTCTCATATTTGCAATGAAATTCATCAAGGACTTGAGTAGCTTCTTCTTTATGTAGGCATCTCAAGTAGATTCCTTCATGATTTATTCTATATAAAACACCTATTTTAATCATGAAGTTAGAACTTTTTAAATGTAATGATCTTTTTTTGTAGCATTGAAATAATTTGGACATTTATTATTCAATAAGTAGTACATTATATCTTTGTACCATTCATCACTTGTGAGGTTATCCATAGAATATTTTTGGCAAAGGATTTGAGGATCAATTTCTACTAAAGTTTTAGACTTAGAAAAAACTTTAAATTTGCTTTTCAACATGGGCCAAATATTTTACACCACTCCAGTCTCTGGTAGGGTATATTATTTTTGGTTGGACAAAGACTTAACCAATTTTTTGAAAGATTAAATATAATATCGGGTAAGTAATCTGGACATCTTGTACCTCCTCGCACTTTGATATGGTAAATTATTTCTGATTGAACAAAGACAACAAAATTTTAACTTGTTTTTTTCTTTTTGGCATGCACCAAATATTTTGAACCACCTTGGACCCCGACAGGGTATATTATCTCAGATTGTCTCCACACTTAGAAATATTTAGGGTTCAGTATTGCATATTAAATTTATGCATACCAACTTAGAATATTTTATATTTTAACATTGTGAATGATTTTCTCATTACCTGAAATTGAGTTTCTAAGCTTGAATATGACTTCCATTTATTAGAAAAATACTTTTAGTAATCCAGAACTAAAATCATATTAATCAAAGTGAATTCCACACCTGAGATTAATATTTTAATGACTCGGAAGCAATTTTAATTGGGTAAATTAATTTTCAATGATTTGTCATTGATTTTTTAATTATCCAAAACAAATTCTTAAAACCTATAGATGCAAACTTATTTCCCAAAAATGATTTTTTTTTTAATGTTCGGACTTAAACTTCATTAATCCGAAAATGATACTTAAGTGGTGAAAATGATTATCATCTGCCTAGAATTAATTTTAAATACCTAGAGACTAATTCTTAGTTGCCCCAAATATAAATCCTATTGTCTAAGATGAATTTTGATAGTTTAGAAATGAATTTGTATTACCTAAAAATGAATTACAACAAGTTGCAAATGGTTCTCGATGGATAGAAATAAATTTTTTATGTGCCTAGAAATGATCATTGATAGCTTGCAAATAAAGTTATATTATTGATAAATGAATTATAATTGGTTGAAATTAATTCTCAATGGACCAAAATTGATCTTTGGTTACCCAAAAATGATGTCATAACTCCATATATCATTCTTCAATGTCTAGAATTACACTCTTATATCATTTGGATCCTAGGATTGAATTACCAGATATAATTAATTTATGAGTAGATATGAATCTTCAAAATTTCTAAAATACCTTGGTGGTAAACACAAATCTAATGGAGAATGTAAGTTTTTTATTGAAATTATTCAAATAAAACTAGTGCAATTGAAGCTCAATCCTTTATAAAACATTCAATGCAAAGCAAGAGTAAAATATGGATATAAGCAAACTTAAATCAAAATCAAAATTTCAAGTGGGTTTCCAATTGGGGTAAGTTGTGCAATGGCAACAATAAATGGTGACTCTGCAAGAAAATGCTCTTGAGCATTCTGGATAAAGAACCTAGCTTGAAATCAATGAAACCTTAACTTGTAAAAAATGCAAATCATTTGGTAGCATTCTAGGCTGGGGTTAAACAAACTTTGCTAAATATAAATATTCCATAATGCTTTATATTAAAGTGTGTAGTGGTGCATTCATTTCCATTCCTAAATCAGTAAAATTTTTATCACTTAGTTTGAAGTTAGGTTATTAAACGTTCCACTCAAGAAAAAGATTTGCCTTTGCATTTCTCCAATACCATTCAAGTATTCATACATCTGGTGGAGATGACCTCAATTCCTTCTATACATTGCTCTACTTCCATCCAAGCATCTAGAGCATCAATAAAGGTTGTCTGAATCATGCAAGCATTTTAGTTCACTATATTATTATAATTTTCCTTCTTGCTCAAGAAGTATTTTGATTAATTGCAAGCATTGAGTGTGCTTGTGGGTTAGATATATATAAGGCTATAAGTATAGTGTATGTATTTATACCTAATAATCTAATCAAAATGATCTCATATTCATGACCTAAGAATCATTTTAATGTGTTAATAAACGTGTAGCTTCAACACTATGTTATACTATTTCAACTTTCTTCATTTAACCCCATAAAAAAAGAATAAAACCAAATAATTGAATTCACTAATTATAGGCTTTATCTAATTTCAAAGCAAGTAATTAATCCTTAGTTACACAAGCACATTCCCCTTTAGAGGAATCAAAATTCCATTGCTATTGCATGAATCAAACTGGGGAACGGGTATAAATTGACAAAATGTGGATGAAACCAAAACATGATACAAATAAGAAACTTAAAATAAAGAGTAATGTCCCAGGTAAATCTAAATGAAGAATTTACAACAAATGAGTCCAACTAATCAAATAGAAATGGGTAAAAGCAAATGTGATCAAATAAATGAAAGTAAAATAACATTTGAACACTAAGCATGATGAAAAAATTGAAAAACTAAAATAACACTCAATATGAACAATATCAGAAACTCTATCTAATGGAGGAAACAAAAGAAAGTCAAAATAGAACAAAACAAAAAATTATAGTACATGGTTGTCTTATTCATGTAGTTTCAAGGATGGAAGTAATGCTTCAAAAGTTGTCCATTAACGGGTAAAGGGACATATTTTCCACTCATATTCTTCAGTCTAAAGAAATTCTCCCCTAAATTTTATGATATTTGGTAGGGACCTAACTAAATATTATCAAACTTATCATGGTCTCCTCTCTTTTCATATGCTTTATCCCACAATAATACTAAGTAATTTTGAAGGCTTTAATTTTGGCTTCTTTATCAAACCATATTTTGACTATCCCTTGGTGCTTACTAAAGGTTTGTAAATTATCTTCTCTCTTTTAATCTAATTTCATCAAGTTGGTGAGCCTAACTTATACTTTATCATCAACTTACATGTAATATTTCATAAAATAAAGTGTCAATAATTTCAAATTGGTGGGAAAGATGGTATCTTGGATATATATCAAATAACAAGGTGATGTACATATTGGGGCTTTTATTCTGGTTCTATCTGACCATAAGGTATACTTGAGTCTATTGTTCTACTATCTAGGATTTCTTTCTAGGATCTTCTTGATTATAGTCAGAAACCTTTTATTGGTAGACTTAGCCAAACCATTTCCCTATGGGTAGTAATTATAAGAAAATTTTATGGCTACATTGTTATCATAGGCCCATTTTGCAAACTAAAGTGAGGTAAAGGCTGAACCATTATCATAAACTATGGAGTAAGGTATACCAAATATGGTGACAATATGTTCTAAAAATTGGATGACAACATCTATGGTGTATTTTTTAGTAGGCAGAGCTTCTATCCACCTAGTGTAGTAGTCAACTATAGTTAAAATGTATTTATGATAGATTAAGGAATTGGTATTTATGACTCTTACAAAGTGTAATTCCCATTGGGAAAAAATATTGGCCTCAAATACTGGTTGTAAAGGTATGGAAGCATTTCTTTCTCTATTGGCAGCAATATGGAAGGTATGACAAGATCTAACATGGGCATGGGAATATTTAAAAATATGAGGCCAATAGTATCTAGATATCAATATTTGATGTGCAATGGAATTGGATGAACCGTGTCTGGTCCCATATTTTCCATGGAATTCATTGAGAAGTTGAGTGGTTGTATCTTTGTTTAAGCTCCCAAGATAAATTCCTTCATGGTTTATTTTATATAGTATACTTACTTTGATCATGAAGTTGACACTCTTAAGACATAATTCTTTTCTTTGAGTACGATTGAAATCATTTGGGCATTTTTTGTTCAACAGGTACTACACTATATTTATACCATTCATCTGTTATGATATCATCGATATATATTGATGACAAAGAATTTGAGGGTCAATATCTACTAAAGTTTTTTTTAAGCCTTGGCCTCTGACCAATTTTATAGGTCGTATTTCTAAATCAAAATCCTGTAAATTTTTCATCCACTTGTCTCTTATTTCTCCTAATTCATTCTGTATAAACATGGTCTTAACAACTGGGTCCAACACAATTGCAAATATCCTACTATGTAGAATATAATTCCTAAAATTTTTTATTACCTTTACTAAAGTATATGCCTATTTATCTATAACTGTATATTTTAGCTAGACATATTTTAATGGGGATCTCATAAAATCTATCTATTTTTCTTCATTTTTATTTTCATTTTTCTATGTTAAGACACTAGCAGTTGAGTGTTCAAAAACAAATAAATGTAAAATGACTTTGTGTAATAAAGACTCATGAAATCTATAGCATTGGGTATAGTATTTTTATTCCTTTAAAGGCTACTTTGGGCTTCATAAGTCCAAGTAATGTTAGCATCCTTTTGAGCATATCATTCAGTGGCCTAAATATCTCTACAAATTTTAAGATGAATTTTCTATCAAAGTTAATTTTTCCAAAAAATAATATAAGTTTCTTCTTACTGTCTAGGAGAGGAATTTTCTGTATTGCTCTAATCTTTCAGGGTCAATTGAAATTCCATATTTAGAAATGGCATAAGCTAGAAGTTTTCCTTCAAATACTCAAAAAATACATTTCTTAGGATTTAATGAGATAGTGTGTTCTCTATATTTTTGGAATACTTTTCTTAAATTATTAACATGATTGACATGTTTCTTTGAAAATATAGGAATATCATTAACATAAATGACTATGCATTTGCTAATTAAGTATTTAAAACCATAATCTATTTCTCTCTAAAAAGTAGCACCTGTGTTAATCATTCCAAAAGGAATTCTCCAATAACCAAATGTGCCCCATTTAGTGGTAAATACAGTACTCATTCTATCCTTAAGATCTATCATAATATGGTTATATCCTAAATACCCATCTAAGAAAGAAATCATTTCAGATTCATTTACCATTTGTAAAATATTATCTATCGAAAACAAAGGATAATTATCTTTCTTAGAAGCCTTCTTAAGATTTCTAAAATCAATACATAGGTGAATTTCCCCAATTTTCTTACAAATAGGTACTATATTAGCTACCTAGATTGAGTGCCTAATGGGAAAAATAATACGTGCATCTAATAGTTTTTTAACTTCTTTATAAATAAGGGGTTCTAATAATGGATTAAAATGTCTTGACTTCTTCATAATGGATTAAAATGTCTTGAATTCTGCCTAAATGGATTTGTATCTAGTTTCAAAGGGATGGTATAAATTAAAAAAAAATTATTGTATGTTTTCAGGTATTCATAGCTCCAAGTTATGGCATCTCCATAATATTTAAGAGCTTGTATAATTCCTTATTTTTCTAACTAGTGCAAGCTTTCCCTATTAAGACATTCTATAATTTTTCACTTGTCCCTATATTGACAGTATCACATATATCATTTTGAAATGAAACTTCACTACATTTCTTATTTTTATAAACAATATCAAACAGTTTTTCAAGAGAGACCATACCTTTGGGGATTGAATTTATTTTTATTTTTACATTTTGGTCTTCTTTTACTTCATATTGTCTCTTTTCATCTTCATCAATAACCTGATTTTTAAAAATACCAGAATTAGCAACAAAATAAAAAATATGCCTATCATATTTAAACACTTGGAAATTTTGTACATTATCACGTATGGATGGGCAGGCTACTAATTCTAAGAAAATTTTCTTAAGTCTTCTATTATCCATAGGTTTCAGTGTACTTGCTATCACAACTAATAATTCTATTGAAGAGAAATAATACCCAAATAAACAAATTTTAGAAAAAATAGTAATTGTATAATCAAAGGAAAAAATAGAGAAGGAGAACACATTACACAAGAATTTATCTGGGATACCCTTTCGAGAAAAAACCCAGCAAGAATATCTCTTTATTGTATAAACTTGATTGTATCAAATACAATAATATCTTTTAGTTTCTTTTTCGTTTTCTCTACCACTTAAGATTACATTTATTTCATATTATGTTCCCCCTTAGGGGGTGCCCAAACATTCATCATCTCCAAACCCTCATGCAAGTGTTGTTTTATATACCAACAACACAAGAATGGGTTTTACAATACCATGGCCATAAAAATTGGATTCAAATATATTAACCCAAATATATTAAAATATTGGTTGAAATATATTAACCCAAATATATTAATCCATGGGTTCAAATATATTAACCCAAATATATTAATCAATGGATTCAAATATATTAACCCAAATATATTTATCCATGGGTTCAAATATATTAACCCAAATATATTTATCCATGGATTCAAATATATTAATCGAAAACCCAACCATAATAACATGAAAAATATTCAATGCATTTCCAATATTCTTCCACTTGTTGAATAAATTCCATAGGATCTGAAAGCTACCACAATAGTTCAATGTTCCTTTCCTAGATTGGACATATATCTGCTAACTACTCCCATTGCATGTGTAATATCTAAACATATTAGCTTCACCTGTTACCCTCAGCCATATACCAACAAGGTAACAAAATAGTCCAAAAAATCCATTTTAAAAAAAATTACAAAAATCACTGGAGTTAACTCTAAGAATATTATACCAGGAAACCACCATTAGCATCCACACTAGTATATTTTGGGCATAACTACACTAGTTACAATAACTTATTTAGGTACAAGCTACACTAGTTACAGTAGTTAATACTTGCCCAAAAACTTGTGGTACAACCAATAAACCATCTCAAATATTTTTTCTACAACTTTGCAATAAAGCCACTAGAAAAAGCATTTCTAGCCTTAATATCTAGATCTACTATTTTTGAATCTCATGATATCTATCACTACTAAAGCTCACCAGATCTACTACTATAAAATCTCACTAGCTCTACTATTATTGAAGCTCACAAAGTCTACCACTATCAAATCTTACAAAATCTACCACTACATAAGCTCACAAGATTTACCACTATCCAAATCTCACCAGCTCTACCATTGCTAAAGCTCATCAGATATACTACTGCTAAAGCTCACTAGATCTACTACTATCGAAGCTCACCAGATATACCTCTATCAAATATTGCCATATCTACCACTACTAAAGCTCACCAAATATACCATTACCAAAGCTCATAAAATATACCATTATCGAAGTTCACTAGATCTACTGCTATCAATATCGAAGCTCACCAGATCCACCATAACTGAAGCTCACCAGATATACCACTACTGGAGCTCACCATATCTACCATTATTGAACATCACTAGCTCTAATTCTTCTAGAGCTTAACAAATATACCACTACTAGAGCTTACAAAATCTAGTACTACTAGAGCTCACTAGATCTACCACTGTAGAAGCTCACCTGATCTACCATTATTAGAGCTCGTCGGATCCACCACTATCGAAGCTCACCAACTCTAACACTTTTAAATCTCACCATATCTACCAATATCAAAGCTCACTAGCTCTACCACTATTAAAGCTCACTAGCTCTACTACCATCGGAGATCACCAGACCTACCATTGGTAGAGCTTATTAGATCTACTGCTATTAGAGATCACAAGATCTTCTACTGATGTTAGATCTCACTAGATATATCACTACCAGAGCTTATCAGCTCTATCACTATCGAAGATCACTAATTCTATTGTTGTTGAAGCTCATCGACTCTACCCAAGTGCTTCGTGTTGTTTTTCCTTTGCAAATATTCTTCCATGCACTACTCCCACTCAAGAATCAATTTATCCTAGGGTTGAAACCCTTTCTCCTCAAACCAAGCTACAACCTAGCTCTAATACCAAATGAAGAGAAATAATACCCTAATAAATAAATTTAAGAAAAAATAGTAGTTGTAGAATCAAAGAAAAAGAGAGAAATAGAACACATTATACAAGAATTTATCCTAGGAAACCCTTTCGGAAAAAAACCCAGCAAGAATATCTTCTTATTGTATAAACTTGATCATATCCAATACAATAATATCCTTTAGTTTCTTTCTCACTTTCTCTACCGCTTGCAATTATATTTCTTGAATATTGTGTTCCCAATAATACAAGTGTTGTTTTATATACCAATAATACAAGAAGGGGTTTTACAATACCATGGCCATAAAACCCGAATTCAAATATATTAATCCATGGGTTCAAATATATTAACCCAAATATATTTATCCATGGGTTCAAATATATTAACCCAAATATATTAATCAATGGGTTCAAATATATTAACCCAAAACCTTACCATAATAACATGGAAAATATTCAACACATTTTTAACATTTGTAATTCTATTGACCTTTCTAAAAATTAGTTTATATATTAAAAGCATAAAATTCATCAATTAAATCTCTTACTCTATTTTTGTAATGGATTAACCTTTTATCATGGAAGGCATATTGGTTTCTAACTTGTTTAACCACCAACTTCGAATCTCCCTATACTTTTAAGCCCTTGATATTCTTTCTTAGAGCTAAATGTAATCCATATATCAATGCTTCATATTCTATAGTATTGTAGGTACAAGGAAAATACAATTTGTATGATACTAGACAAGGCTTTACTTTTGTACTAATTAGCTCAACTCCTGCTCCACTGCCTTCCCTAGATTTTGATCCATAAAACTTAAGAGTTCAAACCAAATTTTCATCTTTACTTTACTTGCTTGGTGATATCTAAGTTCCAGACTCATTTATGATTTGTTTAGTTTCAAGAGTATAAACTCCTAAGCTTGATTAATTATAGAGAACTTAATTGATTTTATTATAATATGTGATAAGATCTTTAAGTTTGGGTTCTCTTTCTATTCTAATATGGTTTTCAACTCGTCACCAAGGTAACCACACGTGAAGAAAAATCAGTAGCCGTATATCCATTCAAATTTTTGGACCAGTCTCTACTGAGTAACATTCCATATCCATATGGGATATCTACCACTTGTATATCTATGTACTTCTCAATTCTTGGCTCTGATGCTAGTTGAATGTGAATTTTCTTGAGCACACTAACTACATTTACTTTAATTTTATCTAATTGCACTACCAATTAGTTAAAAGGGATAGGTTTTAGTCCTAACTTTTGGCAAATAGCATGTGGTATGATATTACCTAAGGCTCCTTAGTTAATAAGACAATTGTGGAAATTCTTACCTGCAATTCTAATAGTTAAGAGAAAAGAAGGGGCTTCCTCTTTTTCATTTCATTATACAAATTGGGCATCCATGGTTTTCATGGATTCAATTTTTTTTTTATCACTAAATGCTTTAATCAAAAAAATGTATTGATCAGTAAGTTGGGTAACTTCAAGTAAGGATATGTTTGCTTTTATTTTCTGTAAGCCTTCCACAATATTATATGTAGGTTCATCTTGCTCTATACCCTTGTGTGGTTGTGACGGGATATTGGCCTTGGGTGGATTGGGATTATTATTGGCTTGTGCATCCAAAGAAATGGAAGTATGATTGGATGGAGTGGAAGAAGTAATTGGTGTTTTACCTTTGCTTTTAATCATATAATTATGGTTCCCCTTTCTGAACTGCATGTAGGCTTGTAGTTCTTCTTCTAAGGATCCATCATATCCTTATCCATCTCCTTCTCATTATTTAAAATTTTCCACTACCAAAGTTGTTCCCTTGCTAGTGTTTGCTTGATTTGAATTATCTTCTTTTGGTATTATTTCCATGTTTTCTATTTCTTTCCAAAGTATATCTAAATCTATTTTGAACTCACGATAGTCATTTTTACTATGTTGTGCAGTGGAATGCACTCTACACCAATTTTTTAAGGCTAAATTTGAAAGATTAACTATGGTATTAGCCTGATTTTGATTGGTAGTAGTGTTAGGCTAATTGGCAATTGGATTGGGCACTCCTCCATTGTTTGGATGAGTGTTCCATTGGTGGTTGACTCTCTAGAAACTAAACTTTCTATTATATTGTGGATTATTAGGAGATGGATTCTGAGGTACCTACTTCTATAATTGAACCATATCACTACTAAGTTTTTTTACTAATCTTTGTAGATTATCTTATATGAAATTAGGATTATTATTCTCTCCTGGATCAGCCTAATTTTCTACGTTGTTTGTAGATGTAGTGGTATTCAATAAAGTGGGTATACTTTGATTTTGAGTAGCATTCATAAATGCTAGGATGTTTTGAATAAGGATAGTATTCAGGAATGTTGGCATATTTTGAGTAGGGGTAGTATTTAAAAATGAAGGTGCATTCTTCACATTAGTTTTAGTATTCTTATGAATTATAAATTGGTTATCTAAATATGATGGAGTGATGGGGTGGGTAGGCATGGTAATATGATTATATGGTTGATTAAAATTTTCAATGGCAGAGGATTCAACATTGACATCTATTGGGTAAGAGCTTGATAAATCATGGGAAATTGGTTAAATGCAACTAGCTATCCTAGCAAAGATAATTAACTAATTCCAAAACCTTCAGGTATTAATTATTGTTCCACAATCAAGGCTTCACTATATGCCATGGGTAGGATGGTAATATAAGGATATCTTCTTACAAACATGTATTTAAGAGGATCTAAAGATCTAAAATACATCTATATAGATGCATCAACATTAATTTTGTAGGGTGGAGTCATCATGTTATACAACTTATGGAATCTGGTGTTGAATAGCCTTAGAGGCTCATTGGCCTCCCTATTGTCTATAAAAAATTGATGATATATGATAGTAGGATCTATGGGTAGTTTGAATTTATTAAATAAAGTTATTTATAATTCAACCAATGAAGTGATAGAATTAGCAGGAAATCTAATGTACCAATCATATGCTAATTTATCCAATGTAAGAGGGAACATTCTATAAGCAACATCTTCATGTTCAACCTATAATCTGATCAAAGCATATTTATAAGATTGTATGTGCTCTTCAGCTATTATGACCCCATCATATATATACCTAGGTAATTATATTTCAACATTCTTAGGCATATCATGTGCTAGTCTAGGGATACTCATTGGGCTACTACCACCTAACCAAGGTGTAAATATTGTCATGGGTGTGCTTAGTGGAAAGAGTGCTTGATTAATATTTACATATTTTGGGTCTCCTGGGAGGAGAAAGACTATGAAATTTAGTATCACTTTCAAAGGCCTTAGACCTGATGATGATATCCTAGGTTCTAGATTTTATAATCAAGCAGTGTGATATATGAAAATGAAAGATATTAGAAATTAAGCAATTTAATAGTTTAAAAATTCAATAAAGGAATAATTACACTCAAGACTTAAAAAATCTATAATAATTGAATTGTATGAACTAGGTAATTAAGTTATTGAGATCTATAGTAACAAAGAATCAAATATTTTAGGCCAGAATAGTTAATCAATCTATAGTAATAGTGAATGAAAATACTTTATGCTAAAGTAACAATGAAATGAATAGCTCATCCCACCCTAGTACCATTTCTTATTGAGTGATACATAAAACCAATTACCAAGGTCCTCTGTCCAGTCACGATCTATCATAGCACGATTTGCACAAACGCTTTTGTTGATATGCTCTTTTTGTACAATAGCCAATGATTCAGATGCTACGCTTTTGGCTAATTCTTGGTAGAGAGCTCATCCATGAACTAGCTTTTTTTTTTTCAGATATCCATGTCATACTCTTGAATATTTAATATCCAACCTGCTCTTTTGTCACCTAGTTCCCCTTGGAGAATGAATTTTTTGACATTCGGGTGTATAATGTAAATGACCATTTTTCTTTATGAGACAAAGTACTAGAACTTCTTTAGAGATTTCATCACTATGTACACTTGTTTCTCGATGAAATTATACTTCTCTTGGTGCAGCATAATAACTTGGCTCAAAAAATCAATTGGCTTTTCATCTCCATCTGCTTGCTTCTACGTGAGAACTGTAGCATAGCTCTCTTGCTCACCCACTACATAGAGAATGAAGTCACTAGAATAATCTGGGTTGATTAACACTGGCACTTGGGTGATTCTTTCTTTGATTTCTCAAAAATCCTATCTTCTTACCTCAGTCCATTTGAAATCTACGTTCTTTTTAAGAGCTTGATCATAGGTTTCACTACCTAAGCAAAATCAGCAATGAAATTTCAAATTAAATTTATTTTACTAAAGAATGACTGCAAGTCCTTCTTGTTAACTGATAGTGGTAGTTTCAAGAGTGCTTCATACCTTGTAGGATCAATAGCCAATCCTTCTTGGGAGATCATATGACCTAACAATTTTCCTTCTTTGATAACAAATATAGCCTTCTTTAGGTTAATGGAAATCCCAAACTCTCAGTATTTCTCGAACACCTTCCTCAAATGAGAAACATTATCTTCTCTACAATGTAAAAACACAGTCATGTCATAAAGGTAAATTACAATATTTTTTCTTAATAACTCACTAAAAGTGATGTCCATAGCTCTCTGAAATGTAGCACCAGCATTTGAAATACCAAATGACATCCTTTGATAGATGAATGTGACCCACTTAGTAGTGAATGTCATCTTGTGTTGGTCATCATATTTTACCCAAATATGATTATAACCAAAGAAAACATCTAGTAAAGAAAATATTTGTGCTTCGGAAACTACATGGAGGATTTGATCAATCTATGGCAAGGGGTAGTAATATTTTAATGATACCTAGTTCAGATTCTAAGAATCCATGCACAAATGGATATCTCTGTTCTTCTTTCATACTAGAACCAAGTTTGCCATCCATGTTGAATGCTTAATTGGATATATTATCTTTGCTTCTAGTATCTTTAATAGTTCCACCTTCATGAGCACCTCAATTTTAGGATTAATAAGTCATTGTTTCTGTTGAAAAATTTCCACTCCCTCCTACAGTTTGATGGTATTTTGAATTACATTCTTATCATATCCCTTCAAATTATGATAGCTCCATGCAACAATATCAAGAAATTTGTAACATAGGTTCTTAATATCTTCCACTTATGCTAAAGTACAATCGATTATAATTTTGATGATCTTCTCAAGCTCCAACTGCAACTCCTTATATTCCTTCACACCTACCTTGATCTTGTGCTTCTTGGCCCTGTTATTTTGGTTGATTAGACTTTCCAGCAATATCAATCCTTTGGTAATATGATTATTCTTCATTTTAATCATCCCTTCCATTTCCTCTTCGATAAGGATTCTATCATATGTGCTTGTGGCTTTCTTAATAAAAAAATTGAATATTTGCTCATCATTTTTGAACACTTGCCAATAGAGATTCTTATCATGGACTAAGGGTCTATAGATTACTCTGATAGTCTTGGGTTTTATGACTACTTGTTCCACGAGAGATTAATTTTCACCAAGAGGCTAAAATATTAGCATGTTTGTTTTTCTCCCGTGATATCGCTTGAATATTCAAGTCTATAAAGCACTAAGAAAAATCTCATAACTTGTTGTGATAGGCTTTCAAGTAGTGCTTCTTTGACACACATTTGTTTGTAGTCTGGCTTACAATGAGCTCAGAGTCTGCAAATATTTGTAGTTGTTTTAAGCCTAACTTTTTAGCCTTTCTCAAGCCAAGGCACAATGCTTCGTATTTGGCTGCATTAATCATGCAACTCCAAGTTAATCTACATGAATAGGTCTTCTACAACCCTATAGGAGAAACCAAGACAATACCAGCCCCTACACAATTCTTACACCTTGTTCCATCAAAATATAGCTTCCATAACTGATCTACAATAGGGTATGGGGACTCAAGAACCTTTTATTCAATCTACTCAAGTTTGGTTATAGTGTAGCAACAAATATCTGTTTCAACAATCACATTGAAATCCATGAATGAGAATTCATATTTAAGATGGAGCTCACCAAGCACTTCTTCCATCAAGTCTACTTCTTGTAATTCTTCAATCATCATGTTGACTACTCTAGTGGGTCTTTATTCTTATTCCAACTTTTCTATATGAAAAGTGGATGGATTTTTATTATAAATATAGATTCTCTTTCATTTTAATGGAATCGCCAAATATGAATAGTCTGAGAAAAGGTATCCTTCCAACTTCACTATGAACTCCCTTGAGAGACACATGCTGAAGTATGGTTCCAATTCAACCACCACTAGTTCTTGGATAACAATGATTTATAGCATACTATGTAGAACAATAGAAATATCCTTTATTACTCCCACTATCTTGACTAAAGTTCCATCCAACTGCAATACTCCTAGACTACTTCTCATGTTTTCCATTCTCATTACTTCGTATACGGCCTTTGGCATGATAGTAGTTGCAGCACTAAAATTGATCATACAGTTGTGTACAATCCACCCCTCCATTCTGAGTGAAAAATAGAATAGGGGTGGACTACACAAAAATAGTTTTGTAATGACTCTTATTCTGACCTTGTGTAGTCTTGAGGGACTCTTGCAATAGGTCAACCTACCTAGGTAACTGCAGGGCATCGTATAAGCTCACTTTCACATGTATCTTTTTTATCTCTTCTACAATGTTATAATTAGAAAACCATAAGATTTTTCTTCTACAATATGCTCATAATTGTCTCGGTACTATTGAGTAGCTTCCACCCTTTGTGCTAGACTACTTGGATCTATACACAAGAAATTGAAAATGGTTAATAGCATGTGCAAATTAAGATGAAATCATAAAGATGCATGCAATATTGAATACACAAATTGTAATAGATGATGAAAAAAAATTCTAAATTATACCAAAACTTATTATGATATATATTATCTACTTTAAGAATGATCTATGCAAAAATTGACATGAAATTGTGAGCAAAATTTGTGGTTGTCCCTAGGTGTTCCAATTGGAACTGTCATCACAAAAACCCTAATTGAAGGTCCAAAAATGATCTAAACTTTACAAAATTTAAGTATGATGTATATAAACTACTCTAAAAATTATCTACACTAAAATTGATTCAAAATTTTATACCAATTCATGGCCATCCCTAGGTGTTCCAATTAGTACTATTAATCATCCCAGGTTGGGAGGACCACCAAACAAGTTGGTTTTTACCACCAATTCCTCTAGGATCTGGTCTAGAATACTCCTAAGGGTGTTGTCATCAAATTTGGGAATCTAAATCATAAAATGGGTAGTTTTGGAATGGATGTGTGTATTTAGGGATGTCTTAGAAACTCCTTTGATTGATGAAGATTCCAAGGGCAAATACACGGGTAAAATTGGAGTGAATATCGGTAGCACTTCATGGCAAATTCTTGCAAATACCTCTCTCTAAAATTGGTTGGAATACCTCCAATTTATAGTACAAGAGGGCTATAGGGCTTAGACAAGCTCTCAATCTATCATAAGTTATTGGGTAGGATAAATGGTAGAATTTTATTACCATTTTTCCTGCCCTTAAAAATTTTGAGGGGTCTAGGCCATGGCCATCCCACCTAGGGATGGTTGCTTGTGGCCATCCCTAGGTAGGACGACCATGAACTGTGGTCATCCTAGGGTGGGACGATCATGGCTACATGGCCCAAAACTTAATAAAAGTGGGTTAAACCTTCCAAAAAGTGGTTAGGATCCCTAATTAAACCCTGAGGGTTGCCCAATGGGGCCATATGGTGTCATAAAGAGTGCTTCATTATAGTATAATCTGATTTACATGATTTTAGTGTCTACAAGTGCCTCTTTTTGGGATGCATTATGTGAAATAGAGCACAAAGCAAAAATAAATCACTAAATTGTCAAATAATTAAGGTTATTCAATAGCCTAACCAACTTTAGATACCTCCATTGTGAAAAGAGCATACTTTCATGGAATCCTTGCTTTTGATATAATTGAAGGATTGATTTTGGTATACCTTTTAGCCACACTCCAATGATAGTCTTAGGGGCTTAGGGTATACATGGTCTTGGTTCCTTATTTGGATTGTACACCTATTTTGGGATATGTGTCCCAAGGCTTCCAAGGATACCAAGACTTTGTTTTTTTGCATTGGTGTTGAATTATTTACCCCAACATAGACTTGAAATTTATCTTTGACAATCATTTTTTTGAATGTATGTAGATTGCACTTTTGAGTGTTTAGGTGTTGATTTTGATTATGAATTCATTATTATCACTACCCCCTCAAGCGACGATTCAATGAGGGCATGAATAATAATGAAAGTGATGATTTGCTTGACCAATATGACTTTATTGGGATTCCTTCAGTTTTACCCATTGTAAGATTTATCAATTTTGTGAGGATTTTGATATTTTTGTTGATATTTCACAATATAATAGAACTGAATATCATGTTCTCATGGAGTAGTCTAATTAAAATGGAATTCTTGGGGATTGAAGTAGAGAATTTTAAATTCATCCATAAAAAATTTATGTTCAATATTGATCCTTTGTGAATTTTTATCAATTTGACCTCTTTTTGGTGGTTTTTAGGCCATTTTATTTGTTTTTTCATCTGTTTTGTGGGAATTTTGGTGGCCATACTAGGGTGGGATGGCTGCATATTTTATGGCCATCCAAAGGTGGGACGGTCAACCAATTTTCTAGCCATCCCACCCTAGGATGACCATGCTCATTCTAAGCCTTTTTAAGCTCAAATTTGGAAAATTGAGTTCATTTGCACACTTCTAACTTAGCAAATTGAGAGGTAAGGAGTAAGAGATTGATTTTTTAAAGTGGAGTGTTGTTGATACTATCCCAAAATCACCATGATCTAGTCTCAAGACTTGATGAGTGGTGGAGATGACACGAGACGAGTAAGGGCTGAATTTGCTCCTATACTTTATTGAAATTGGAAATGTAATTATTTTACTATTTTCCAACAAAACACACTAAATATTAGTAAAAAAATCTTAGTAATGATAGTATGTAGGAATTTGTGCTTTATTTTTTATTTTTGGTGCAATTTTATTCTATTTTTATGTTTCTATGTTGTTTTATGCCTATTTTTGGGGGCCAAGAATGCCCTTTTTTAGCATTTTTGGGAGCCTTCCCTAGGTGGGATGGCTTCCAATTTGGGGACCATACCTGGGTGGTACGGCCATGATTTTGGGGGAAAAGGGTCCCTTTTTTGAGCTATTTTTTCTATTTTTGGATAATTTTGAGGTATTTTTTCTACATTTTTGTTACGCTTGCTTGCCTCTGTCAGGTAATCAAGAGTCGATATTGATTTCTGAATATTTTTTAGACTACCAAGGACTTATTGATAGATGATTACTAGATATGTCTTGAAACCATTGGTCACTTGCATAGTTAGAGCCAATGGTAGGATATAGAGCCTATCTAACAACTTTGATATATTTGTGGGACTCTCACACCAACACCTTCCACTTACCGACTAGGGAGATGACAATGAAGTTAGAGGAAGTCTACAAAATTTTGTGCATTCCAATAGAGTGGCATCCGATTATATCTACTCATCGAGATCTTAGAGATATGATTTTGCAGATATACTTAAGAGAGGACTGGATCAAGGTAGTATGATATTTGCCTAGCAGAGGCATCCTAGTGGAGCTATGGTATGAGTTAGAGGTTCTAACTATGAGATACACCTTATTAATGATGTTTATATCCAACATGTTGCTACCACACTTATCAAGAGCTAGGTTCCCTTGGAACCTTTTGGAGTTGGTGTTTTACTTGTGGAGTGCACCATAGAGAGGTTGCTAGTGATGTCTTGGGATATGACATTGTTGACACAGGTTTATGATAAGTTGTATGAGATCCATTTCCATATGAATAAAGTATTGGAATGTATATTTCTGCTACAGGTGTGGGGATGGAAACATATTATTGTGGATCAATCATGGGGACTACTTTAGATGATGAAGGTACAACTTACGAATGTAAATATCGACTATGGGATCCTATGGTAGTGAAACTAAGAGAGGGACTAGAGTCATCCCTATGCAGGTATAATTGATCATTATGCATATTCATTTGCATGGGTTAGTTTAGAGGAGGTCACTTGGACACCATACAGGGATTATCCAGCATGGCCTAAGGTTGAGGTGCAGCTTTACCAGGTACGATGAGGGAGATGGTTAATTGTTCAACATGGGATTTAGTGGGAGTATATCCATTATACTCAAGTGATGTGCTATTTTGGGTTATGATAGGGGTTGTGTAGAGAGCTAGTGATATACCAACACTATGGGGACGAGAGGACACTTACTTGGCCTATAGTTGAGGTAGTTGGATAGGAGGCATATCTTGTGGAGGACATTTCTAAGCTAGATTATGTAGGGACCATAGAAGATTATGGCTCCTAGTGGATGATGCACCAGTGGTGGGGTTAGGGACCTCTAGGAGGTGGTATAGTTGTGGCAATATAGGAGTCTCACAGGATTCTCCAGATGAGGGATATGATGAGGCTCTAGATGGGGAGGATCCAAACATAGGAAAGTGATATGTTCATCATCAGGTAGATTATGAGTGGATGTATACCCTAGATATGGATGATCCATATGATGACTATGGTAAGAATGACTTTGATGAGAAAGGAGTGCAGGTAAAGTTGGCAGTGTAGGATGCTATCATTGCTAAGCTATAGGAAGAGCTAATAAGAGGTCGACATGAGTGGAGGGAGTATGCAGAGGAGAGGTATCTCCCTACAAGTACAATTACAGACTACATAAACAAATATTAATAGGCATGTAGTAGAGCTAGCCACTATTCAATCATAGGATAGATCAAGGAGCTCTAGCAATGGTGAGATGGCTAGGCTATAGGAGGAGGTGACACATCTCTAGATCTTATTGTGACAACTAGACTTCTCATCGAGATGACACAACCTACACATAGGATTTGGAGGATGAGATAACGTGCCTTATAAGGTGCTTACCAGATCATTCTTCTGCTAGTGGATCCCAATAGAGTAGGAGGAGTGATACAGGGTAATCATCTATGAGGATGAAGGCATCTAGCTCTACGAGGAGAGTAGATAAGGCCAGGGAGAGAAGATCGAGGAGCTCTCAATGTGCATCGAATGAGGGTGGTAATGAGAGTCATGGTACTAGTCCTGCATGACCATGGTTTTTAAGACTATATGGTTATTTTTATATTTTTGGTAGCATGAGGTCTAAGGACCCACTTTATCATAGCCTATGGGTTATGTTTAGATTATGATGTATCTTTTTATCCAATACACACACACACACACATATATATACTATTTGACACACTAGATGCTAGCACCATATATTGTACAAATTTTATTTATTTATCTTAATGTTATCATTAGACTATGTAATGGATTGTGAAAATGTAAACTAACAAACATGTGATAAAATGGTATGTAATGGAATACATTGTATAGTAATATATTATAGAATTTCCTTGAGGTTTTCACGAGACTCAAACACTCTAGTGATCTAGTCAAAAGTTGTATAGTAACTATGCAATACTTTTTGGCAAGGTATAAATCTGCTAGGATGACCACGATATTCAATATCCCTATGTGTGAATTTGAGTTCATTCTTACGATAACGCATAAAGTTATTCTAGTGCTAAATAGGATTGATGTAGTCCATATGTATTGAATATCTCCATACGAGTATCATTATTCTGATTTTTTTACGTAGTTGGATTACACTACTAGGTAATATAGTCTACCAAAAGCTAGCTCATGCGCATACAAATATTGATCTGGACAAAAGTAGATTTCTAGTGTGACAGATATATTGTCATGCGTAAGGATACAATCATTGCTAGGTAGGCTTTATGCCACCCAACCTGCAATGAGTATCACCTTATGGTTTTCAAATGTTGAGAATTCCAGGTATTCAAGTTCAGTACTCCCCTCTTTGATTTTATTTTTGAATTTCTCTAGGGATTTGCTCATTTTTGTTTTAGTGAGCAAGAGATTTTGGTAGTGGTGAGAACCACTATTTATTTTACTTTTTGCTTTTGCTAGTGGTCAAAACCACTGTTCATTTTAAATAATTTTAGTGATAAAAAACACTCTTTATTTTTCTCTTTGGATACTTACCCCAATTTGGTGTGAAGCAAGGGATTTTGATTGTTTTAGGATACTTACCCTATTTTTTTTAATTATATTTTTAGATTTTGATAAATATAAATATATATATACATGTGACCAATGGGCTTAGTGGATGCCATTGGGGATTTTTGGGTGACCAAAGGATTTATAGATGCCTTTGGGGTTTTTTGTGTGACCAAAGGGTTTGTAGATGCCTTTGGAACTTTTTGGGTGACCAAAGGGTTTATGGGTACCTTTGGGGATTTTTGGGTGACCAAAGGGTGTGTAGATACCTTTGGGGATTTTTGGGTGACCAAAGAGTTTGTAGATACATTTGGGGCTTTTTGGGTGACCAAAGGGTTTATAGATACCTTTGGAGCTTTTTGGAGTGACCAAAGTGTTTATATATACCTTTGGAGCTTTTTGGGTGACCAAAGGGTTTTTTAGGCGCCTTTGGAGATTTTTGGGTGACCAAAGAGTTTATAGATACCTTTGGATATTTTTGGGTGACCAAAGGGTTTACATACACCTTTGGGGATTTTTGGGGTGACCAAAGGGTTTTCAGATACCTTTGGGGCTTTTTGGGTGACCAAAGGGTTTACAGATACCTTTAGGATTTTTTGGGTGACCAAAGGGTTTTTAGATACCTTTGGATATTTTTGGGTGACCAAAGAGTTTTTAGATACCTTTGGGGATTTTTAGGTGACCAAAGGGTTTTTAGATACCTTTGGGGATTTTTGGGTGACCAAAGGGTTTTATAGGTACCTTTGGAGATTTTTAGGTGACCAAAGAGTTTTGTATGTACCTTTGGGGCTTTTTGGGTGACTAAAGGGTTTGTAGATACCTTTGGGGATTTTTGGGTAACCAAAGGGTTTTATAGGCACCTTTGGAGATTTTTGGTTGATAAAAGGGTTTATAGATACCTTTGGAGATTTTTGCGTGACCAAAGAGTTTATAGATACCTTTGGGGCTTTTTGGGGTGACCAAAGGGTTTCTAGATATCTTTGGGGATTTTTGGGTGACCAAAGGGTTTTGTAGGTGCCTTTGGAGATTTTTAGGTGACTAAAGGGTTTATAGATACCTTTGGAGCTTTTTGAGTGACCAAAGGGTTTATATATACCTTTGGGGATTTTTTGTGAGGGTGCAATGCTTTAAACATGAAAAGGCCACATGTGAAGTATATTCAAGGGTTTAGGTTCCTCACATACTTCAATGGAAGCTAGGTGATAAGTTCCAGGTCCAATATGACTAGTGATAATATATGGACCTAACTAGTATACTACAAATTTGTCATGTATATGGGCTAGCAAGTTAGAATTTTTTTGGTTCTCTTTTAGAACAAGGTCACCAACCTGAAAGTATCTAAGATGTACTTTCATGTTATAGGATCTCTTAAGCCACACTTGATAAACACGTAGGTGCTCAAGAGCATTAATGCATAATTCATTAAGTAAAGTTAGTTGGTCTAGGCGATCTTGTTGAACGGTGTCATCATCAATGAACTCTTGCATGGATATATGTAGTGATGGGATTTCCAACTCTAAAGGCATAAAGACCTCAATACCATACACTAGTGAAAATGGATTTTCCCTAGTGGGTTTCCAAATACTTGTGCACTAGGTCCAAACGGTAAGAGGCAATTGATTATGCCAATCTTTGTGATTATTCTTAACAATTTTTTTCAAATTACAATTACTATTTTTTTTATGCCTCAGCTTGCCCATTGGCTTGTGGATAATAGGGCATATAAAAGCTATGTTGGATGTTATATTTAGCTATTAAAGAATGCACATCATTATTCTTAAAAGGTGGTCCATTATCTAAAATTATTTTGGATGGAATACCAAAATGACAAATGATATTATGCAGCATGAACTCCGCAATGCAAGTCCTAGTCCTAGTGGTAAGGGGAATAACTTCCACCCATTTTCTAAAATATTTGATGATTATAATGATGAATGTATGATGGCCTGAGGAAGAGGGTGATATTTTCCTGATTAAGTGAAACCCCCCTTGCAAAAATAACCAAACCAATTGAATCAGTTGTAATTTCTTAGAAGGTACATGTGTCAAATTAGCATGGTGTTAACACTTTACACACTTTTTAACATAAATGCAATAATATTGGTCTAAAGTTGGCCAATAATAGCCCATGTGAAGAATACATTTTGTGATGGCGATACCATTGAAATGGCCACCACATGTACCATTGTGTGCTTGGGTGATTACCCAAACTGACTCTTGAGGTTCTAAACAATGAAGGAAGACACCCTCATAGATTTAGTGATACAATATATCTCCATGTAAGACATATTTAGCCAATTTATGTTTGAATATGTGTTTGGTGGTATGCAATAATCTAGAAGAGATAATACCAATATTTAGGTAATATTTTATCTGGATGGACTAATCTTGCTTTGAAGAAGCCTCAATTGCATGAATTGCTTGATTCTTTCGAAGTTCATCTCTCATGAATTCTGATTGGGAGAGAAATTATAAATATAGCATTGTGCTACTATCAAAAGGATTTTGAGGTAATAAAGTCCCTCAAGAAGCAATATTTTAGCAATTGTGAATTTTAGAGAACCATTAATGAGAAGGTTCAATATGAATCATGTGGAATTCTGGCATGGAGTGAAGCTCCTCATTCTTAGTTGCAGATTGTGATAGAATTTGACTTGAATGGTTATGATATCGTCAGATGGGTTTTACGAGATTAAATTGCCTCAATATCATACCATTTGAATTTTACCAAAATTTTATCCATAAGGTCTTTGTAGGCTTGCAAGATTGGGCATCTACATTTGAATATTATCTTGACTTGATTCACTATGAGCAAGGAATCACCAAAAATTTTGAGCTTAGTTATTTTCATGGCAATTACCATTTGAAGGCCTCTGATAAGAGCTTCATACTCAGCATTATTGTTGGTGCATGGAAAATTGAGTCTGAATGATAGGGGTATTGGATCCCCTTACAGTGTGAAAAACACAATTCCTATGCCACCCCCTTGCTCGCACTTAGATCCATTGAAAAATAGATTCATATCAGCATATGCTTCATGCTCTTTAAGATTAGGTGATTCTAACACTTGAAAGATTCCATCATCAAGAAGTTCTACATGAAGAGGGTGGTTATCCTAAAGGGGAGCCTCTACTAGTTGATCGGCTATGACTTGATATTTAATTGATTTTGTTCGATGAATTCAAGGTCAAATTCCATCAACAACATAATCCATTTTTTTGTGTGATTGTTATGGTAAGTATGAATCATCATATATCACAATGGATTCTCTTTGGATACTACATACGTGGTATGATTGAGAATGTAATGGCATAGCTTTTTAGTGGCAAAAACCACTGTTAAGCATAGCTTCTCAATGTATGCATAATTTATTTCATAACTAACCAGGGTGTGGCTAATATAGTATGTAGCCTGTTATTTGTGCAATTCGTTCTTTTGGGCCAACATGGTGCCCAACACAAGCTCAATAGTTGAGATGTATAGATAGAATGGCACTCCTAGTTGGGGAGGAGCCAATACTAATAGAGAAGCCAAATATTATTTAATATCATCAAATATGGATTGACATTATTCATCCCACTTAAATGTAGACCCCTTGTGTAATAATTTATTCATAGTTTGATACTTATCTGACAATTATGCTATGAAGTATTTTATGTATGCGACCTTTCCTTGCAAACTGCATAGCTACTTGATAATAGTGGGGGGAGGTATTTCTAGGATTACCTTGACTTTATTTGGATCAATTTATATGCCTCATTTAGAGACTGTGAATCCCAAGATTTTTCCAAATGTAACATCGAATACGCACTTCTTGGAATTTAGTCTAACATTGTGTTCAATTTGGGGATAGAGAACTTTGCACAAGATATCAATGTTCTTATAGCGGAGTAAAGACCTAGCCAATAAGTCATTTATATAATATTGCAAATTTTTGATATATATGTCATAGATTGCTGGTAGGTAGCACCAACATTTTTGAGGTTAAAAGTTATGACTTTATAACAAAATATCCCCCAAGGCATTATGAACACTATTTTGAGTTGGTCTTCTGGATTAATGTGAATTTGATTGTATCCAGAGAAATAATAAATTAGGGATAACATGTCGTGACTTGATATGGTTTACACCAGTGTATCAATGTTTGGCAAAGAGGATTCATCCTTAGGAATCACTTTATTTATATCTCAAAAATCGATGCAAATGTGAATCCTACCATCTGGTTTCTTGACAGGTACCATATTGGAAATCCATGGTGGATAATCAACTAATATAATAAAGTTGGAATCTAACAACTTTTGCAATTCATCTTTCACCATTAAGGCTATTGTTGGATACATTTTTCATAACTTTTGCTTGACCGGTTTTGCATTTGGATCAATCGTAAGATTATACGTGACTAAATTTAGATCTAGTCTTGGCATATCTTTATAAGACCACGCGAAAGATTTCTTATTCTCTTTTATAAGAGTTGTATACTTAGTTTGCTCAGTAAGGGATAAACCTTCACCTAACTTAATGAATTGGAGATTCTTAATATTTGTGTCGATATCCCTATCAATTTTTGGCTCAATTGATATATTAAATCCCTCTTCCAACTGGTGTGGAGTAGGGATCAAATGAATGTCATCAACTGGATTTCTATCCTCAATTGGAAAATCATGATCAAAATTAGCATGAAAGACATTTTGAGTAGATCTTAGACAAAAATGAAATGGTTGTAACATTTCATCGCAAAGCCAATACTCTGATTGAGATGGGGGAGAATATTCCTGATCAAAGTCAATTACCTCAAGATCGAGGTGAAATGGTTTTAATGGGTTATTTGGATTATGCAAAGGTACATTAAGATCTATGGAAATGATATTAATGGATGGATGATATCCATTGGATATATGATTAGATCTAGTTATAAAAGGTTGTTACAAGACTCATGGGGGTGGTTGTGGTGGAGGTGGAATGACCAATAGGGGTCTATGTGGAAGGTGAAGAGCTTACTCTTCAAGCAATAAAAGGTGTTGGTAGATGGGATGTTGCACTAGGAACATACATAGATAGAATTGTTATTTATCATCCAATGGGACAACTTGCTTGTATTCCTCATCTGAACTAGGGTAATTAATAAGTGCTACACCAAATATGATTCATCATTAGTTTTCCATTCCTTAGGGGGACCTTGATTCTATTTCTCATTATTATATGTAAGGGTATACAAACATTCACCTTATTCAAAGGATTGGATGAAATCATGAGATATCCCTTGATCTATTATATTTATAAAAAAATAATCCCCCAAAGAGTGGACATGATTAGGATTAGCATAAGGATTGCGTGCAAGTTCATACCTATAGTTTGGACCTATGTGCTCTAAATTTTCTATGAGGACATCGAGAGGCATAGGATTGTTGTGTCCTAAACCAAATTTATCATATGGCAATTGATATTATGGCTTACAAGGAACATGAGTACCTTGTTCGTACAACCCCAAACCATAGCCATGCTAATGGCAATGATGGAAATATCACAAGGCATATTCGAGATTGGACATATAATTGATGTCCTCAAAGTAGAGTTCTTTATCCTCTTATTGTTGAAGAGATGATATTATTTTATACTCAATACCCCCATATATGAAATTCATTTGATTGAGAGGTATACCTAGAGGTACAATGGTACCTATGGGAAGATGAGTTCATCCCATATTATGTATTATCTCAATGGTTGGAACTGTTGTGATGTTCTTTACTAGGCATTCTCCTAAACCTATATTATCCAAATGGACTATGACCTGGGATGGTGAATATGGAGGAGATGGAAGCAAGGCTTGAGATGACTCAATGCATACCTTATGAGATGGTTCCTCATCTGCTAGACTAGGAATGTCTTCTGTGGAATTGGTGGAGATGATGGGAGCGATCTCATCAATAGGCCTCTTTGACATGTTTCTCTTGTAGACACCAAAACAACACCCATCCGATTATG